>CAJNDV010022002.1:0-20564 GCA_905221635.1 Symbiodinium sp. CCMP2456
CGCGGGGTGACAACAACCTCAATTTACTTAAACCCTCGCGGGGTGATAACAACCTCAATTTACTTAAACCCTCGCGGGGTGACAACAACCTCAATTTACTTAAACCCTCGCGGGGTGACAAAACGAACGTGGCGGAAACACATGTTACAAACATGATGAAACAGCACGTAAAGCAGATTCATGCAAGAGCCCAGGACAAAAGCAACAGAAACACAACGCACAAAGGCCTCGAAGCAAGACAAGCCAAGCGCCGCCGAGCCAACGAGCCGAAACTCATCCGAGAAGCCATGCCAGCCTTCGATTGGATTTAGTTGGATTTCCACTCATGTTGATAATTACGTTCTCGCGTCTGCAAAACTGCTGAAAACGCACTCCCTGAGGCTGAGCCTGCACAACTCTTTCTCCGCCTTTACGGGGTAACTAACGCATGTCAGAAACCGCCGAAGCGTAGTCGCGGGAGGGTCCAGGCATGGCAGCGCTTGTGCCCTTCTGGCGGGGATCGTATTTTGGGGTGTGTTTGGCCTCCAGTTGTGTTACTGTTGTGCCGCAGCATCCTGCTTAGGATGGTTTTCGCGGAAATCTTGTGCCTAGAGCAAAAACTGTGATGTTCAGCTGCGCCGGTGTGATTGGCATTATGTTAGCATTGAAAGTGAACAGAGCATGGAGACTGCCGGGGCTGTAGCAAGGCAATCCGGCGCAGCGGCTGATTTGTAACATTTTTTCACAAGGGACTCTGCTGATTTGTAACATGAACCGGGAGATGGGGGACCGGCTTCCTGCAAGCGCGTGACCAAACCGAAGACTCCCAGAGCAAGAAATAGTCAACGTGACTGGCGTATACTGGCGTAGTAGCGAATCCGCCGTTGCTGTGCACTATTTTCAAGCGTTTCGGCTTGCATTTCAACCTTGAGCGAGCTTGCAGCCTGCACCTACCTGGTCCGCTTCGTTGCCAAAGCCTCCAAAAAGATGTCTGATCGAATTCCGCTCTGTTCAACTTGTTGTGTTTTCTGTCATCTTTGTCAAGTGATCAGTACATATATTCCGGCCGAGTCAACCCCTGCAGCTCTCGCAGAGTTTGGGACCGTGCCCCGGCCCTGAGATCACGATGCATCAAGGATGCGAACACGACAATAATTTGGCCCTGTGATCTCCTGCTCGCGACAGCCCCAGAGCATGTTGAGCCCTCAATGGCATGATGTCTTCGCTGACTTCACTACAGCCACTCTATCTGAATCCGCAGCGGCTAGCGTCCCGACAAAAGAGGCGACCTTGTGGAAGCTGAGTCGCCTTAGGATCTCCACAGGTTGTACTGCTAAGCAAACAGATGAACACTGCTGACCAATCTTCATGAGGGTTGCAATGAATGGGGCTTGCAGTGCACAGTTCAAGACTTGAACGGAATACAGCTGTGCATCTACGACCACAGCGCAGGTGCAGAACGTGGCAACCTGGGCTGCCAAACCTGCTCGACTCTTTTTACGATGCGCTCAAGGTCTGGAATGTTGAATTGAATCCTAGAAAATGCCTGGCCAGGTGACATCTGTAGGTCCTCACTTGAAGACAAAAAGGGAGTCACAGGAAGCTACTGCAACCATACCCGGGGCAACAGCTGGACTGGATGAGCCAGCGAAAGCAGCATGAGTGTCATAGAAAGCCACCTCATCCTGCCCGGAGACAACGCCGTCTCCATCCAAATCCCTGAGTGCGAAGAACTTTCCCTCCTCGTTGCCGACGAAAACAGTTCCAGCAGCATCGATCGTGGGTGCACTCCAGCCATTCGGTAAACACATTCCGCGGACTCCATGCGCAAGCCGAGTCGCAAATCCCTCGGCATCAGCGGCCTGGTACAGCCCGGTCTGGGCCGGACCATGAAAGGTCCACCGCAAACCGCCTGTTTCGGCATCATGGACTTGAACATCGCAAAAGGCTCCGATATGAACCTGCTGGCACAATGGCATGACAACTGAAGTTCCCGGCAGGTTCAAGACTGTGCCGACAGCTGGCACGTTGTTTGGAGGGCGAGGTGTGGTCACTTTCCACATGAGGTGTCCATCACTTGTGTTGTAAGCACTGAGCGTGCCCGGGCTGTACTCGCTCACCAGCACCATGGGCTCGACACTGTATGGATTAGCCGGTGCCATGGGCACTGGGTGATTCTTGTTGACTGCGTATACTACACCGTTTGGACCCAAGGCAATGCCGCCATCAGTCCAAGTCCCCTCACGACCACCTGCCTTCCACACTAAGTGACCTGTGTCCAACAAGAGATTGTACACCTTCCCAGTCATGTCCTGGAACATGAAGGATCCACCCTCCACAAAAAGGGGAAGAAAGTTCCACACTGGTGTGTCTGGCTCAAAAGTCCACATCTCTTCGCCAGTGCTAGCATTCAAACCCTTCACTTTCTGGTTGGCCGGGCCGTAAGAAGAGGGCAAACGCCAGTCGCAGGCTGCAATTGCAACCCCGTCGTGCACCATGTTGAAGCCGTTGTCCTGGCCTATCGCCTCGGAAACACGTGTCTTCCAAACCTCCTGGCCGGTTTGCATATCTAGGCAGAAGACGTGCCCCATTGTGCTGCTACCATACACCCTACCTTTGTACAATGCCGGTGCATTCATGACCTCTGCTGGGAGCGAAATATATTCCCATTGCAGCACACCAGAGGTGTCGAATTTCCTCATGCCATCTGCTGCCGATAGATAGATATTGCCATCTTCGTCGATTGCTGTGCCGTACGTTAACGTTGCGAACCGACCTTCTGGATGATGCCAGCTCCATGCCAAACTTCTGCTGAGGTTAAAAGGTGCCACATTCTGGGACACTGCGTAGTCTGGGAAGTTACCACGCCCTGATGCCCAATGGTAGTGGGGCTGTGCTCGAGAACTGCTCTCCCTCGCCACAATGTGGGCTTGCAACATAGTGACCGCGAGCTGCTCTACCTCGTGGCAGGTGTCGCCATCTAGGTAGCAAGCTTCTTCCGAAACTGCTCGGGTGGTGCAGCAAGCGCATATCAAGACATAGGCCAAGGTCTGCATCGAAGGCATCGGCATAACACGGAGAGGCTGCACAAGGGGTTCGGCAGCCAGCTGCGAAACAAATCAAGCAGACCAGCACAGATTGCAAGGCATGTTTATTCGCCTTTGTTTATGGCAAGTTTTCAAAAGATGCAAGCTTAACTGTAGAGAAGCTATGCAGGCAACTCGTCAATTGCATGGCCTTCTGTTGGTGCAGGAGCCGCCGACTGACCTCAGAACATCTCAGAACAATGTTTACAACTTTCTTTCTCTCCGGATGCTCAATAGACACTCACTCGTGCATCTAACGATGCTCCACGATGCATTTCACAAGTCATTTGGCCAGGATCTATGCCATGCCGTAACAGCGATTCAATGAAGTTGAACGTTGAACGTAACCGGACCCGTGCCTCGGAAGGCTACACATGCAAGCCAGCAGCACAAGGGAAGCGAATGGTCAGCGCGCATGCCAAATCCCTGTTGACAGTCTGCGTGACTCAAGATGCCAAGATGCTGGCTCCCTGACCCACCCTCTCGACGTTCCGCTGGCGGTCAAGTTTGCTTTCCGTTGAGGGTTTTTCCCAATGCGCTTTGAGCCGTTTGTTGTGCTTAAGTATGTTGGCTTTGAGTCCGAGGATCAATAGGGAGTTTAACTAAAACTTCTGGAAAATATCGGCCATTCCATGGCCGGGACGGTCGGGATTGCTTGACACCGCGTGCTCGAAGTTGAAACTGTAGACCCATTCCCCGATGCTTCTACAGAAACTCATGCATCAGCAATCCATAACTCCAAGAGCGTGCCAACGGAATGTGAAAATCGAAGACCCTCCAAGGCTCGCGCAAACATAGACTCCAGAAGAGGCGGCGGGGCGACTGTGTGTATTCAATTACATTTGTGTGGCCATGATCCTTCTTCTGATCCTTCGGATGCCAGGTCCTGCGTTCATGCCTCGTTGTGGGAACATGTGTGCTGATGCCTAGGCCCTGAAAGGAGTTCCATGCTGTGAACAAACAGCTGGCTTGGCTTCTCTGGCGGCCCTGGTGTGACATGCGTGACTGGTGGAAGCTACCCATGACCAAACGGACGTGGAGCTGCAGAACTGGGTCTGAAGGCTTAGTATCTACACGTACAACACGAACAGGCATCCCAAATTCGACTTGATGGCAAGCTCAACTACAGTTGGATGCCGTGGTACACAAAAATCTGCATGTCCGCTAGCATGACCTACACTTCTGACATCACCAAAAGTCGAAGAATATTGCAGTTATCGGTGTTGCAGGATTACAGAAGCACGTGTGGTGTGTGTCGATATTTTCCTCATGCCGAGCACTTCGACAAGTGAAGTAGGAAACTGATGTCCAGCGAACCCGGCGAGACCTTGTCTCGCGCGGCCTCATCCCGGCCGCGGTTGATCCGGCAGGACTGGCTTTTTGAAGCGCTGGCTGGTGTCCACGGCTCGCGGATCATGTGGTGGCATTGGCATGGCCACTGGCGGGTCACTTGCGCTCTTTGGGCCAGAAGGCGGCCAGTGCCTTGTTGCCCATGATGGGGCTGTCGACGGGAGCATGTCTCAGGGTGAGCCAGACAGTCGTGGTTTCGTCCCTGCCAAAAAGGACTCACACTTCAGAGTATGCCAACACTTGCCCAGCTTCCTTGAACTGTGCGTCAGCTTGACAACTATGGATCTCAATTTGTTCTGGCACAAGGCCAACATTTGCGCCAGCAGCGGGTGGCCGCCTACCGGGCCTACCGCTCTGCATGTCACAAGATGTGCTGCATGGACATCTTGGAGCCCAGAGTCGAGGTTCTCAACCGCCTCCTGTGAGCACCCTGCGCTGCAAAAACAGCTGCAGCGGGCATGCCCAAGGGCACGCCCTCGCCCAGTGCATTCTCCGGGCCGCTTCCCCACAGCTTGGACCTAAATTGGCGGGCGGCCAATGCAGCGCGACCCGATCCCCGCGATACGCTCCAGAACTGTCGCCGCGCATGGATGATGAAACCAGATTTGCCGTTTCTGGTCCTTCTTTTTGTACCTGCTCGTAGTGGATCTGGAACACGACCTGAAGTGCCAAAACTCCGCAAGCCCAAGCTCGGCACAACACCTGCAACTAAACTGACTAGCTGGTGTCCAGCCAATGCGAGCTCAGCTTTTCCGGGCAGTCCCTGCAGAAAAGCTGGGTGGAGCAATTAAGCGACCCGGGCGAAATCCAGGGACAGGCTTCGGAGTTCTGACCCTCGCAGCAACCCACTCCCATAGTTCTGAATCGGCAGTTGCCACGTGCCCTGCGCGAGTGCGCACTCTGCAGGGGAAAATGGAGGTGCAAGCTCAAACCGCAATTTTGTACTTCAGCCTTTCCATGACAAACATTGATCTGCTGCACCTTGCATGATGTGTTGCTTTTGCTACGATTCTCATAGATTGCGGAGATGCTACACGACCAGATAGTTCAGTGTGTACTTGGAGCTTTCTCCCAAACTGCCTCTGTGATCAGACTCTGGTCTCCAAGGAATTCAATTCAAAACAGGGCCGCGCTGCACATCGGGATTCAGCCGTAGCTTCTATTCGTTGACATGTCTTGAGTCAATTCGCATGGTTTCAGGCGATCGGGAGAAGCATGTAAATATCGACAGGACAACTTTGCGACCTGGCTAGGACCTACTTGTCGCAGTGCCAGCTCGGTCACACAAAATCGAGCAAGCACATTGCCAGACTGGCTTCGTACCAGCTTGCTGGAGCTTCGCGCGTCGTGAAAGCAATGCGGTTCACGGCAGCTTTGCTTGCGCAATGCCCATGGGCATGATCCATGTTGCTCGCATACAGCGTCAGGAGGCCGGTAGCCTGGAAGAGGGGCAGCGAGGTGCGAAGCAAAAGTAATGTTCTCCGGGTCAAACCAAGCTCAGTGATTCCGAAGCGGCGTGGGCATCAACAATCGAAGCCAGAAGTGATCTCGTCAAACTTAGGCCACTGCGGCTGTTGCGCCGTGTGGGTGCAGCAGGAAATGGTAGGGCAAGGGTGAGGATCGAGGACATCATTGTGGTCTGGATCGATGCAGTCAAAGTCAAGGGTTCAAGGTCGCAGAGCCCTTGCAGAAAGGAAGTTGCAGAACAAGGGCTCACCCAGGCGGTCCGAATAGCTACCCCAGACGAAGGTGTGCTCAAATTTCTACAGCCCACGCTGGACGAAGGCACGCAGCCTGTCAACACTTCTCAACCTACAGCCGCGAAAATCGGGCTTTGAATGCGACTGCGCTCCGGCAAGCGCACTTGATCATTCTTGGGCGCATGGCCCTTGCAGCATGCAGGAGTCGGGTCCTCGGCCCGCACTTTGCTTCTTGGCTTCTAAGTCAATCCTCTTGGGCATCCTAAGCTTGGGACCCCCAAGACCTCAATTAAATCAGAAACCGTGCACCTCTTTTGCGTCGACACTTCCCCCCTCAAAACGATCTGCGCGCTGGCACCCGGACACCTGTCTCGCAAATCAGCTCCAGCATAATTGGGCTCCAAGCCTTAATCTTCCAAGCAGTGGCTGCTTTGGTCGAGGCGAGATGGCCCCCCGGGATTCACGACACAGCACCTGCACCCGCAAAAACTCAGTGGCCTTGAGAGGCGCTTGTCGCCACACCCGGCGTGTGGCAGACTGGACGAAGGTGCACGCGGCAGCCAGCCTTTGAGCCGATCTCAGAGCCGGCCTGCAACCTTCTGCGCCGCCTGCGGCACCGCCTGCGTGCCTCGACCTCACACGGAAGGGCGGCCGCTGCGAAGGCTCAGAAGATGCGCATCACACGCGTGGGATCAACACTATTTGCTTTAGGAAGCACGGCCCTGGGTTTGCCGGCCTCCTGCAGTGCTGTCATTGGCACAAAGCAGACTCGCCCCACGCTGGATCCCCTCAGGCCGGCCTTGGTGCAGATGATACCCCGCTTTCCGTTAGCTTGTCTGCCGGACCTGACTCGGTCTGCGCTCTGGACTTCTGCCTGGTGAAGAGAAGCCCATGGAAGCCCAAAAGGGGTTGGTGCCAGAAGCCAATTTGGGCAACGGTCAGGTCGGGGGTTTAGGGCTCTGAATGTGACTTTGTTGCGGATGTCGCGAATGCTGTTGGAAGCATGTCCTCCTTATCCAGCTTGACCGTCTCTTTGGCATCTCAACTTTCAGAGCCACGCCCGCCTGAAATCCTGCAACGGCGACCCCTGTATTTTCCAGATAGGTGCTGAGAATGCAATGTGATTGGGAATGTCTTGTGTTCTTCCGTGGTGGTGTTGCAGCTGGGCATGACCGTGCACGCTGGCGCTCGGCTGGCTTCGCATGTCTGATTTACATTCAAGAGCATCTTCTCACGGCCAAGAACTCCCCTTTGAAGAAGATGGAACACACAACAACCTGCATCAAACAAGGAGTAAGTTGTTTGAGCACCCTTTTATGCACTTGACTTGTGGAGTTTGAGGACTTGAAAGACCCCAGCATGAAGAATTCAGCAGCAAAGCGAGCCGCAACATGGAAGTCGGAATTGCACCACATTTAAGACAGAGCCTGAAGCATACCTCTGACCAGCTTGGCGATCAAGTGCAGCATGAGGACTGGGCGAGCTGGCGCTGCTGAAAGCAGTACCGTATGGCACTGTAAGGACACCGCTCGCTGTGTTTCAGTCGCTTTGAGGACTTGAACCCAAAGCTCCACAAGTCAAGCGCATAATAAGCGGGCTCAAACAATGGGCCAGCCCGGCTCAATCCGCCTACTCCTTGTTTGACAAAAGGACCGTACGGGCCTAGCGGCCTAGTGGCATTCGTAATCATTGCCAGGTCCGAAGTAGTCCCGATCGAGCAGCCTTCTCACACGGCTCGGTTCGTCGATTCTATGTGAATGGGCACAAGCGATGCAGCCAATGCTGAGCGAAGGAAAGCGCTGTGAGCTTTCGAGATCCAGCAGGTGCAGTGTACTTTCACGGTCTGTCGACAGTGAAGCTTTGTTGTCACAGGATGGCATTCCTGGAAAGGCTCAACACGGCGCACCTGCCGTACCAGCCAGCGGTCGGACCTGCACCGGATGCGTTCAGATTCCAACTTCTGCCTGCAACCAATTTTCCTCCCCTGAGAGATAATCGCGATGCCGGCATGTAGCGGCAGCATCGATGTACACCATGGACGAGAAACGAAATGATGCTAGCACGGGCATCAACTGTGGTGCAAACAAAGCCGTGCATTGGAAACGATGCATCAGTCCAGGCGTCATCGAAATAGTGTCGTGCACTTTGAAACCTCTGAAACGCTGCGTCAAGGCGCTAGCGAATCTATGCGTCATTGGTGGGCCTTGGAGATGTCAGGCCACGAAGACAAGGCTCAGAGTGATCAACAGGTCAGCTCAGAGGATGAGGCTCGAATGCACGTGTGCAAAGAGCAGCAATTGCGAGTTACGTAGCGTTCGGATGCCAGTCCACAGATGTCAAGCAGATTGATCTCGGTTGCCATTGAACGGGTTGCATTCGCAACGGTGCAAACGTCAACGGCTCGCTTCGGCCAGGGTCACCGATGATACCCAGGCGACATATAGATATTGGATCATAAGGTGGCTAAAGAAGCTGATGAAGACTCTGGGTACCAGGCTAATTAAGTAAGCCAACTGCGTGGATGTAAATGTATGTGTGTCGATCCTTCATGTGGCACCAGAGGCATTCGAACAGTGTTTAACCGGTTCGGTGATACTTTGTACCGCAAGGGAGACGGATGGGGATTTCACAGTGAGGTGCCATCACTTTGACCAGTGCCAGGCGAGGTGTCATTGTTCTCATTTTTGAAGGCTGGATCACCAAGGCCGGACACCAGCATCGATGCAGCGGCTCCTGCGAGATGCATAGCGGCATTATGCATGTCTGAAGAGCTCCTTTCCTCACGTCCAGCTCGCAACCGGCTCCCGCCACTGTGAACAGCAAGCCGCCCCCATGGCTCCCACATCTAAGTTAAAGCGTGGCGACGGCAGGCGGAGTCCAAAAAAGCTATGTTTATAAACAGAGCAGCTCAGGAAATCCGAGACCGGACAATGCACACCAGTGGGGAATCTAGATCTAGGTGCCAAGGCATGTGAAGTACTGCCTTAGACTTGTTGAGAAGTGTCGGAAGGTCATCTAGACTAGACATATCTAGAGAAAACATGCCGGACTTGAAGGCAAAGGGTCGAAGGTACCCTGACCCATTTATCACACTTCCCTTCGGAAACTCGTTGATGCGGAGATGAAAGCCGTGCATGCACAGTGCACGTCCCAAGAACGACGGCAGCAATTCCAATCATGTGCCGCCGCAGACTTCTTCGCACCAGCATGCAGGCTGTGGAGATTGCTGGAACACGTACAACCTTATAACAGGCGGCCCGATGAGGTCAGTGCCGTGCCAGGTGTACGTCCGAGTTCGCATGTGGCACCTGGGGACCGTTCCATTCCCTGACCCCGTAGTGCCATGCCGTAGGATGACAAAGCAAACCTCTGCGCGGGCCGCCAAGCACTCAAGGCCCTTTGAACAGAGACTGCAAGCTTGCCCCGAGCATGCAAGGCTGAAGTCACAAATCCGATGTCCAAGGAAAGGAGTCGCTACTCGCCGCTACTCTGTGTCAAGCTGGGACGATCTGTGGTACATCCTGAACCCATGCGAAGTCTCGGTACTCGTGCTCCGGATCAGCCGCCGCTGCTTAGGCCTAAGGGCCTAAGCTGGACCTGAGAGGAAGTGTCTCTGCACATCTGGCGCGTGCAACTCGCAGGGATTTGCTCTTACGCACGTGAACAGGTCGAGCGGAGAGGCGGGAACTGTGAGCCTGCAATGGCCATGGTGTCTGCCGTCCAAGTGCGAACGGATAAAAGCTTGGACCTGGCCCAGTGTAAGTAAGGCCTGGCATGGCCCCGAAAGCCACTGCAACTCGGATACACGCCTCGCAAATCACCCCGGCTGTAGCAAAGCCTTTAAGTTCCAATCTGGCACTGCGTTGGCCGCCGCCTGCGACACCGCGTCGCTCACAAAAGAAAGCAGCAGAGGTTCGCACGATAAAGCAATTGAGACCCTAAGTTCTCTGCCTCAGCGTTAAGCCAGCCGTGTGCCTCCAACAGGTTGGGCCGAGCTGCACTTGGAGCCCACTGCATGGCATGGCAGCTGCATGGAAGACATGATGAGAGCGGAGGGCTCCGGATGGCTCAGGCGCAGCCCAGGGAGGCTGTTCAGCGACTGCCGGACCTGCTGTTGGTGAAAAATCCGTCTCATGTGCGGAGGGCCACAACTACGCCAGAACCTGCCAGGTTTCAGGCATAAGGATTCAGGGTAAAGCTAGGTGAAGAAATACAAACCGCACCTCTGGTCATGCGAGTAGGACCTGCTCGGGCGCAGTTGGCCTGCGACATTGGAAAGGTCGTAGCTGCCTACCATGTTGCCGCGACCACCAGCGATTCTTATTGAGCTTAAGGCAGAAGCGCTTGAGCATCACGATCTCAATAGGATCTAAGACTAAGACCTTGGGAGTCTCTCAGCGCACCAAGCTCTTGGGTCGAACTAGCTCCACCCGAACAGCGACAGATCTGTGATGAGACCGAGAGACCTCCCTTCGGCCCAAACGTAGTGTACAACGCCGAGACCTGGTGAGAAAGGGACGGGAAGTGCACAAGTCGTAAAGAGCCAGGACTAGATTACTCTCTTTTTTAGCACTCACACTCGACAGATTACTCTCTTACAGAGAAGTGGGAACGCAAGACAGTGTAGCTGGGGCTCCATATAGTGCATGCTTGCAGGCTTTTGCTGTGATGTGCAAGGCTCTGAATCGCAAGGTGCTCAAGCGGGCTCAGGCCACGAGCTTCTTAAAGATAGAAGCTTTGCATGGCTCGCGCTCCAATAGGAGAGCATGGAGATCCCACTCTGCGATGGCAGGCATCAAATGCAAGAGAGTGGCCACACAGGACGCAAAAGATCAGGACGATGGCGATTCTGTGCGGGGCTTTGCCAAACACCAACGGGCGAGGAGCGGCTAGGCGGCTAGGAGGAGGCTGTACTGCGGCTCTTCGGCGCGATGTGCTTGGAATACTTCATGGGGTCTTTCAGTACCAAGCTGCCTGGGAACGAGTGCCGCCTTTTCGGTAGCCTTTAGTTTCATTGCGGTTTGCACTTATTGCTCTCGAAAGCTCAGACTGCAGCTTGTCATCCATTGTGGGCCGTTGTTTGCGCCTGCATTCTAGATTCTGGTTGTTGAATGTGGAGCATTCGGGAAGACAGGCAGCTTATCAAGTCAAGAAGACGGAAACGAAACTGCTCCGCGCACGCAGAATTCAAACGACTGGCTTTCTGCGAGAGGCTTCGCTGTTGCCGTATGCAGCTTCTGAGCTTGTTCGCACCTTCGCGCAAAATGCCGCGCTGAGAACCGGCAAGCATCCGATGACAACGACAGAGAGCACATTCCACCAATTGCCAAATGCAGATTCGCCGCATCCCAACTGAAGAACAGCCTACCGAAGCCCTTCAATCCTATAATTCAAGGGTTCCCTACAAACGGGCTCATCGCATCTCATAGCAATGTAAGCCTGACTGCTCTTGCGTCCTTGGGCTGCAGTCTTCCTGCGGATTTGGCACGGTTTCCTCAGCCCCAATGCGCCACTCCCTGTAGCTCGCTGTGAACACGCTCCCAGAAGAACACAGCTCTCACCATGCATGGGGGAGCCTGGGGCGTGTGAAGAGAGCACGGCAGAAACTCAGGCGATGTGGATGAAGCAGCTGCGTTTTGGCCACCCGGCTGACATCAGGGATTGGGGTGATCGATTGGCACATATGCGCACTCTTGCAGTAACGGCCGTCACCAGCGGGGCCACGATGCCAAGAAATAAGCCTGACAGCTGTTGTGCTGCAGCTGTCTGATGGCCCTGAGCCGCAAAGCAAACATTACGAGGCGGCTGTAGACCGAAGCGGGGCCGGCCCGATACACTGGTGCCATGTGGTGGCCATGTGGGTCAACGAGCGACTTCTTGTGGGGCACGTCGCAGCCACAGGGACTGCTTGAGGTTTCTCCGTTTACAGCTCATCTCACATCGGTTGTTTCTCATGACTCCTTGGCAACCTGCGACATGGGGGGAGGGAGGTGTTATTTCGGCCCCGTGAGATATAATCAGCCAGGCAGAAGTGATGATCAGCCATGACCCCGCACACAACTGGTGATGTAAGACTGCTGCCAGCGAGCCTTGGCTGGCTCGGCTCGGTGTGGTCTTCGGCCAGCCAAATTTCCTCACGCTCCCGTCGTCGTAGCAAGCCGCATGGAGACGCTTCTATGGAAATTATGGAACGCCATAGATCCAACAGCCGATTCACACAACGGAAAGCAGGGAATGCTCCATTCCAACATCATGCTGCTCAGCTGTGCATCACATTGAGGACCGCAAGGCCCTGCACCAGACTGAAGCGTCTGAGATTGGGATGCCCAAGTCAGGTCAAGGACACGGAGCAGCCACTCGACAAACCTTTGCAAAACGAAGTCTGATGCCGAAGCGGAACTTCTGCAAGCCAACGAATTACCTCTCTTCTAGCAGCGATTGGTGCTGGTGTGTGAGGCCTGGCGTGGATGACAGGCGTTGTTTGACTCATTGATGCAAGCGGAACAGTGACCCTATTGGGGCTAGAGGCCTGAGGGCAATTAGCCAAAGGTCACGCGACGGGCCTGTTTGCAGTGTCGAGGGTTACCGAGTGTGTATGCATGGTGACCGCATGGTGACTGCGACCGGGCGTGCGAGAGGTGCTTGCCAGAAATCTCGGCTGGAAATCTGCATGAAAAAGGACAGCCTGTCTGTGTTCGAGATAGCAGCATGGGAACTGTCATGCAGGCTTTCAGGGTCTGTAGAAATCTCTTGTAAACTGTTTAGCAATGCTGCGGTACGTCACAGAACTGTTCGAATCCTGCTCTCAAGCGCGATTTCTTGGTATCGCGATTCTGTGAAGCTCAATGCCCCAAACGTCTCTCAAGACTTCAGACTGATTACTGATTATTCGCCATGCCTGTATTCAAGCCCACTTCATTCCCGAAAAAGGCTTTATCTTCAACTGCATTGTCCGGGGTCGAATGCTGTCACGGACCGACATGACACGACTCTCGTCAGCGCGGCCTCCACCGGAACTGGAGCTTGCTTGCAGCAAGGCTCGGCGACGCGAGAGGCCGCAGCGGCTGTGCTCATGCTGAGTTGGTTTCTGCATGCCGCACTTGCTTGCGCGAAGGAAGCAGCACGGGGTTTATGATTCTTATCTCACGAAAGCCTTCGCTTGGGCAAACAGGCGCACATCGTCACCGGCCGATGGGCAAATAGCAGCATTTTTTTCTTAACGGCTCAAGCCAAGCGCTTCAGCGGAAAAGTGGCGGTTGCTGCATTTTCTTCAATCGCGAGCGAGCTGTATTTTTATTCAGATTTGACCTTCAGGGCGCCAAAAAACATACCGTGCAACTCTTTCGCAGCCTTTCCATTCCACACCCTACTGCCGAGCAACTGCAGCCCTTGCTTCTCGAGTGCTTGTGTAAGGGTTTTGTCTTAATGAGCTCAAGCACTCAAGCAAGCCTCCAACATCATGGCTTTCACGAAAGCCTCTTGCGCTTGCGGCTTTCCAAGGCATCGACAGAAAGAACAAGAGACCTTGCCACCAGCTCACGTGCCGTCAGCCTCGCTTTTGGGACATGGTGGGCCTCCTGTATGCAGTTCGACGGTGTCAGAAAGACGGGGGAAAGTGAAACCTGCGAGCTCAAGCACTCAAGCAGGCCTCCTACACCATGGCTTTCACGAAAGCCTTTTGCGCTTGCGGCTTTCCAAGGCATCGACAGAAAGCACAAGAGACCTTGCCAGCAGCTCACGTGCCGTCAGCCTCGTTTTGGGACATGGTGGGCCTCCTGTATGCAGTTCGACGGTGTCAGAAAAACGGGGGAAAGTGAAACCTGCGGACCTCGTTGGCGTCAGACTCGTGTGTATTCTTTCATTTCCGCATCCGTGGGTCCAGGTACCGCAATCGAGACCCTAGCAGTAGCAGAGATCATCAATTAAAACATTATTCCAGCGACCATTCTTCTGGTCGCAGGACTACAAGGTTGCAGGGCTAAAGTAGCGAGGTTGACGCCTGCTGTAGGAAATGGTGTGTCAGGCTGAAAAAGTTGTACAGGTCTCAGCGATCTGTTCAGCAGCATGCTCTTCTCCTTCCCGGCTGCCAGGAAGGTCACGACGAATTCCAGTAGCCGGCTTTCAGCGGAAGGGTATCGGGAGGCTTGCGTCCCAGTCGCGACTGTGCAGTCAAGAGGCCGCAGAGTCGGGACGCTTTCTCACCTGGCCAGCCCAGCCGTCCACACACTACTGCTATCTACTGCTTCAGGTCTTTAATCGCTCGAAAGTGCAACGGGTTCACGTACGACACAGTAAGCGCCTGCAACGTGATGCTTGGGTCATCCGGCTGTTAATCACGTGCAAGCGATCATGTGGCCAAGACTCGCTCAGAGTCCCATGGGTTCTTGCGGTAACTGTATAAAGGGAATAACGTGCTGGACCCCCTTGGGGCCACGCCTTTTCGAGCGAAATCACGTTCTCTGCCACGGTTGCGGCCCGGATTGTAAACTCCAACGTTTACTTTGGCAAAGAAGCCGTAGTCGGTTCCTCGGGCTCGTTGTCGTGATCTCGCCTTTCCCGCCTTCCTGCCGCCGTCCCATGCTTGTTTTGAGTTCTGCCTCCCAAAACCATGTTCACGCCAACGCCGCCTCCCCTTACTCCCACCACAGTGCGTTGCGCATTTCGGGCCCATGGGGTAGTCTGGACAGTGATCCTTCGGCATGTACGGCTTGGATTGCTACAAGTAGCTGCTCTTTTACGATGGTCTACTTCGGGTCTCAGAAAGCCCGAAAGGCAGAAAACCGAATATGCAAGTCTCACGATACCTCGAACGAGCTACTTGTTGAGGGACAAGTTGTGGCTCCAATGAATGGGCCAAGGAGTTGTTGACAGGAGTAGCGTACGTGGTTTCGCATCGAGACACGCAGTTGACTGCATCATTCGGTTACGAGTCTCGGACAGTGTCAAGAAATTGACGCCACTACGTTTGGCTGCGGCAGTCCGCCCACTCTCCACCTGTGAAGGTGCCTTCAACATCATGCCGCCGCTGTATTGCAAGCACTCTTAAGCTCGGCATGACGGAGGAGCTCGACAAATTTCTTTTTGCGAAGGCGATTGCCCCCGACAAAAATGCAAAACAAGCTCGCCACGCCTCGCGTGAGCTTTCACGTGCTATCAACTTTGACGGCTACGTTTTACAACCGGCTAGCTCTCTTTCTGAACACTTGCGCCTGATCTCGTTCTGCTTTCCGCTAGCCGACGGGCCGGACAGAATACACGATTCGCGATCACAGCCGGTGGAGATCAACTCAGGGATTCGGCTCGTTCTCGGCTGACTGCTCCAACCAGGTTCACTTCCCGAAAGACTGACACAGACACTCCTGTACTGAATGCGAGTTCATGGTCATCAACTCAACATGTTACAACTGCGGATCACATGTAGGACAAGTTTCTGATTTCTATCCGGAAGTGTGAGTTAATCGCTCCTTGGAAAAGCTCTCTTGGAAGTTTGCTAGTGAAGCCAAACCTCAGCCCTGCATGTCGCTCTGCTTGCCTCCGATGTGAACCTTCTTGAACATGATCAGTGCTGCGACCTGCATCGCAGAACAACACATTTAAGTCAAGCTGACAGAGAATGTGTCACTGTAAGGCCTGTCACAAGCAGTATTTCCAGAATCTGTGCTAGCAACCGTACTGACAAAGGTGTGGGTCATTGCTGCATTTTCTTGGGAGGGACTTTACGCTTGCACGGTCACTGCTGCACCATAAAATTCTCTACCTATGATTCGAGACATTTATGTGCATGTGTATGTAGGTATGTATATATATATATATATGGACAGACACACTGTGCCACACCTGCTGACAGGAAACATGTGACTGTCCATATGCAGAACGTCCCAAACATATGCAGAACGTCCCAAACTTACCCACATGCAATTTCCGTTCTGCACAGGGCACGGCTAATCTTCGCGGACGTGACACGGTATATCACAGTATCGTTTCTGACTGGGCAGCTGTATTGGCTCGGATAGCTGCCGGAAGCTCGAAACCCCTTGAAGCAAAAGTAACGACAAACAAGCTCGACCAGACTTCACGCCTCGAACACGAAGCATGCCGCAGTATGCTTCTCCATTCGAGCATCCACGCGGGTCAATCTAACTTTGCTGGGTCTGTGTTGTTTCAAAGGCTCCGAGATTCAGTGTTGGAGGGGGGTTGCTGGAGTTTTCAATTTTGTTTTGTAGAGGGTTCGGGGCATTGGGAAAATCCTGACGTCTGATAACGGGGTTCCGCTGCTCCACGGGGCTATGGCGGTCAGAGCTGCGGGATAGCTGCCAAGGGTGACTCTGCGGATGGCACTCAAGAGTCTCAAGAGATGCTGCAGAATTGCAGGCATATTCCCAATTGCGAGACGGCTTCAAACCAGCAGAAAAGTCTGTGTATGTCGAGTCAAGACAGTTCAACCCCCGCTTCGTAGCGGCGCAGCATGCATGGACGTCATGCTGCCCCCGCTCGCGGCCAGCATTCGAGTTTCAGCACTTCGCAATGCCGAAATGATGACACACCTTCCGTGGCCGCGGCGTGCGCAACCAGCCAACAACAACAACACCAGAAGCAGCAGCAGCAGCAGCAGCGCAGCAGCAGCAGCAGCGCAGCAGCAGCAGCAGCAGCCGCAGCAGCAACAGCAACAGCAACAGCAACAGCAACAGCAACAGCAACAGCAACAACAACAACACTTTATTGGACGCTGCTCATAGCGGGCGAATTGCCATTGCCATAGCACCAGGCTGTGCAGAAATCAAAGCTTTGGAGAAAGGGTGCGAGAGCCAAAAAAAAAAACCGTTGCGGGCCGCTGTTTCGACCATGATTCTCATGGTCAAGCAAGGCATGGCACTGTTGAAGGATCAACACGGTGTCTTGCCTGAGTGAGAATGAATTGCATCAATATGAACCCACAGAAAGCCGCTTCTGTACATGGACTCAAGATGTCCAGTCCTTGTGCCATCGCCTGGAGGCTACTCTTCAAAGAAGAGTAGGATGTCAGCAAGACCGGGAGTGAAACTGCATCCGTCACCGTCAGTGTTAGCCAGCCCGATGCTCACGAACCAATGTCTGGTGGTTCGTACTCGAGAGAGCCGGGTCCCTGAGTCTAGCGGCGTCCCACATTTGATCACTCCCAGACTATGGCGATGGGCGCCGAGCTCAGCGAGCAAAGCAAGAACAGTCAGCTCGGTTGCTCCAGACAAGCATACGCATAGTGCAGGTGTCTGCACCAAGGGCATTGATGACCTAGAGACATGCCCAGCTCACTGTGCCTGCCTCTGCAAGAAGGTCAACTCGAGTCAACTCCCTCAACAGAGGACATCACTCGCCATGTCGAGGAAAGCATTCAGGACAGCTCCTTCGCCAGAATCATGTCCGCAGTGACTTCCTCGTCTCACTATGAAGGCGACTTGTCCGAGCAGGATGTTTTGGAGCTCATGCCGCGAGGCCTTGCTCTCTGGGATGATCGCGTGATCACTGCCCCATCGTGGCCGCCCTCATCCCCGCACCCTCTATGGCCTATCCTACGTACCTTCGACAGTAGCACTCTCCTGTAGGACCTACGGGAGGCTAGCACCGTTTGAGTAAAGCAACCACTGAGTACGCGACCATAACACTCTCTCTTCTTCATTCAGCCCAGGGAGAGGACGGACCCCCGCTCGTGCTCGCAAGCGCACTGGTTCGTCTGAGTCGGTGTGACAGTCTCTCTCTCCGTCTGTCTGTCTCTCTCTTTCTCTTTCTCTCTCTCTCTCGCCACTGTGTGTAAAGATGACAAACATGTAGGGCCAATCTTCCCTTGGGACGTTCGCGACTTTTCCAGCACTGCGCAGTCATCCGGGCTCTTTGTTTCAGAAGTCGGAGCATGGCTCAGCTCCTGTACGAGTGTGGAGAAATCCTAATTAAGGCCCGCGGACTGACATTCTGGACTGACATTCTTGTTTTGCTGTGCGCGTCTAGTTACAGTACAGGGCACTGGCCGTTCGAGCAATGGGCCGAAAATGCCGTAGCAGCTTTACCCGGTTTGATCGCCGGCTCGCTGAGCAACCAAAACGCAGCAAGCTAGGCTGAACCGACACCCCATGCAAGGCAAAGCACCCAGCGCTAGTTACCGAAGAAGTCGTCGATGTACGGAAAGGGCCGATCCTTAGTTTCGTCACGGGCTACGGGCTGAAACCGCTTCCAAACCTTGCTAACTACTGGGTCTTGGTCTATAGCGGTTGGTAACTGCAAAGGAAGGGCTGCAACTTACCCTCTTGCAACGAATCTGCAAGGCTGGAGCCCGAACTTGTTCAGGCCCTGCAGACTCGGTCAAGCACCAACAAAGCCTCTGTCATACAAGCACTTGCTTGCGATACCATGCTGAGAAAGTTGTGGTTCCAGGAATCGTCCACCGTTCTTTTTCTCTCCAGCCCCATGCGCAGGTGCATTGGCGCGTGGATCCGTAGGAGCGTGTGTGGGGTGTGCGGGTGGGCGTCTGGGTGCATGGGAGCCACTTCGGAAATGCGTCCGAACCATCATGCATTGCATCGGACTGCAGTTTCGCTGTAAGACTCAGTCTCAACTTGATGAAACCGCGACAAATGGTCTCATAAACAGAACTGCTGAAATCATTCTTTAAATGCTCGCTTCTGATTTCTGACTGTCTCTCATTAACCTTGTGTTCATGCCGTTCTGTTGCATCGATAATTGTCTTTGAGCCATGCCAAATTATCCTCTCCAACTCTATGGAAAGAGCAGAAGCGTCAGCCTCCCATCGGCAATACACCTCCTTGCTTCATTCCAGGCGACTGGAGGTCAAGCAACGTGGACTTACACCGAATGTTTTCGGCACTTCAGTGCTGTTCTTCAGGCCACTGCAAACAATCCTGTGAGACTGTGAGGTCTCAAGGGTCTCCTACGAAAAGAAAAATATCACACAGAGTGCCGAGAACGTTTGTCAGAACAAGCTACAACCGACGCTTTGACTTCGTCTTTGATACCAGGGTCAAAACAGACTCCAGCACCTCGTCAAGTGCAAATCCGACATCTTTTCTCGTGGAAGATATCGTGAGGGCAAACAGCGATGCACGAGATGCCCTCTATGACACCAATTGTCGAAGCGGACCAATACAATCAAAGCCAGAACAAGTTCCCTGTCTTCTTGTTCCCGCCATCACCCAAAGCCAACACCACAGTTGCAGTCGCACCTCCGGAGGAGAGTTTTTGTCTATTGGGCGATGAAGCGTCTGGTGTCTAAGGGCCATTACTTTTCGCAGTCAGTCTACCCTTCGCAAGATAAGCCGCAATACAACCAACCACACTATGCTGTACCACAGAACGAGGAGCCGCTGGAATTCTTCGAGCCGGTACTATCCTCCATAATCGTGCAGATGTCATTATATCATTATGTTGCCACATTGCCACCTTCCTTGCCAGAGCAAGCGCTCTTTTTGTACCTCTGGCGATTGCGGCTGTCCCTCGGAACGAAAACTTCGTCCTGAGAAAAAACAGTTCAAGGCGACGTTCGTCGGTGAGGGAACAGTTCCTGATTCCTGTCCGCAAGAGCACGGTGTATAGTGACCACAATGAAAAACAGATGATCGGACTGTTCGTTGACTTTTTTGAATGACCTCCGGGTGAATACACGAGTTACGGGTATAAACGAAACATGGACCACATGCTAGAACTCCTTTGAGTGGCATTTACCACGAGATGGAATCTCCGCGTGTGCGCATCTACACGTGTGCTCGTTTTTAGCGCGCCGTGTGTGCGTGTGTGTGTGTCCTGTGAGACTCGGTGACTAGGTAACGATTAGAAATGAGAAGAAGGTTGTACCAGCAGGGGGGCAGTGAGCCTTCTATCATCCACTGCCCAACGAAGACGGTGATAAAAAAAGCTGTGAAGCAATCTGGGACGCCAGATTGTGTACCTGCTCGTACAGACAGCCAGGCAAGTGATCGAGAGTGTGAGGTTCAGGGCTTCGCTTGTGTATGTCGCAAGTGATAAGGACACATGACTCGGACTGGAGATCTGCATAAGTGTGCTCCGGGCAGCATTCTTTTATCGCACTGTCTGCTCCGGGTGGCCCGGATGTAGTATGGTCATGGCAATCAATGACCGACATTGTTCCCTGATCGGAACACCCTGACCAAAGCCAGCTGTTTTCACCGTTTCAATCCGTACACGAACAGGACTCAGTCAGTAAAGCAGACGTTAACATGGCATCGTGTTTGTCATTGATCTCCATCCGAGAGTTGCAATTGCATTCATGGGTTTGTGGAATGAGTGACTATTTGTTCGCGTTGTTTAGCGATCTACGGCACCGCCTACGGTTGTAGTTCAGCCATGTGGAACTCGGATTCCAACTGACTTGTCGGGTATCATGGGGAACTAAAGGTTGACCTTTTGGGTTTATATAAGGGTTACATAGGGATATACTACCCGAAAA
>CAJNDV010022002.1:31042-44697 GCA_905221635.1 Symbiodinium sp. CCMP2456
AGCATCACCACCACCACCACGACTACTACTACTACTACTACTACTACTACTACTACTACCACTACTACTACTACTACTACTACTACTACTACTACCACTACTACTAGCCACCCCCCTACCAACTACACGTCGTCATTGTCATCAACGGATCACCACCAACATCACGAAAAAACAAACACATTTCACTACTAACATCACCTATAAGCAAACACAGTTCATCACCTTTCATCACCAACATCACCAAACGTACTGTAAATACCGAGTACAAGCTGGGTTGTGTGCTCACGAAAAAAGCAAAAAAACATTTCATCACCAACATCACCAAAAAGCAAACACATGTCATCACCAACATCACGAAAAATCAAACACATTTCATCACCTCTCATCACCAAAGGTACTGTGAATACCGAGCAATAGAAAACGGTTCCCCCAACCAATTTCGAGTTTTCGCGGCACGCCGTTCGAGACTCAAAGTTTAAAACGCGCAGTCCAGAAGTAGGGGTGGCAACTACAGTATATAAGAAAGTGCGACATCACGAAAGTACTGTAAATACCGAGAAACACGGCTCTTCTGGTGATATTGTTGGTTGCGTTTGCGTAACACTGTCGTCATCATCCCCCTCCACACCCCCTCCAGAAGCCAGTCCAAAATCAAGAGGCCGAGTTTGCAAACTCGGCAAGTCGATTTTGAGGCTTCTTAGGATGATCGTACATAACGAAAGTGCTGTAAACACCGAGTAAAACGGATTTGCTTTTAAGATGGGTTTGAGCAAGTGTAGTTGGTAGGGGGGGGGCGCGCCTACTACTACTACTACTACTGCTACTACTGCTACTACTACTACTACTACTACTACGACTACGGCTACTGCGACTACGACTACGACGATACCACTACTACTACGACTACAACCACCATCACAGCAGCAGCAGCAGCAACAACAATGACGACGACGACAACACTAACAGAGTCGCAGCCACAGCCACAACGACGACGAGGAGGATGACGACGCTCGGACACAACGAAATAGTGGAATACGTACATGCTGTTTATTTCGGTAAAAGCAATGTCTTCCGCGATCAACTCATTGAGGGCCTTGCGGTTGGCGGTGTTTTGTCTTTGCTTCGTTTCGCAATTGGATGAAAGTCGGATTTATGGGTATTGGCAGCAGTTTCCTAGCTGTATGCATCGTTGAGCTATGTTTTTGCTTTTTCTCAGCCGGGCAGCATGCGTATCTACGGTGGCACATTCTGCACGTGGTTTCGAAATGGCCGCATTCCTATCAACAGCATCGGAGCAGAAAAATACACAAGTAGCTAGTAGTTAAGCAGGAAGAGCACCCAAGGATGAGAGGGCAAAGCGAGCACATCGCAGTGAGAGGTGGGCCGAAGTGTTGCACATGTTCCAACACACCAGAGCACAAACACTGCACGACTGCTTCTCGCGTTGCCAAAATGTTATCCGCCGCCACCGCCGAACGAGCACGGCAGGCTTAAGATGTGATCCACCGCCATAGTGAGGGCGGTTTAAAACGATCAATCGACAAGAGTGGCGGGGGGCCTAAGAACTGTTCCCAGATCCCGCACCCGAATGAGAGCGGCAGGTTCCAGAATGCGATCAGGTGCCAAAAGCTTGATGCAGAACACAAAGTCAAGTTCCGGAAAAGCTAGCATCAAATGCATACCCTCAGCTGTAGCTACTAGTGTGTCAGTAAGCTTGCCCCAGAACAACACCCTGCAAATTGCAAGTCCCCAAGACTCGAACCGATTCCGTGCACACTGTGATTCACGAATAGCTTGTCTAAAGGCAGAGACATAACTGTTGTTGATTCAAATCCACCAATAGATTGACAACGGCAGAGAGATGATTGTGGTGATTGGAGTTTAATTCGCTTCTATTGCTTGGCTGGCCATTCTTCATTTACTTGCTGGAGGCAGTCTTGGTTCTTGTGTTGACCCGAGCTTCACCACTCCTGCCTCCGAAGAGGTAGTCGCACCAGGGCAGGCGTGCCGTGTAGTTGTAGCTCGTGTGGAGTGCACGGAAACCGTAGGCCTCCAGGGCCACCTTCAGCCTGCCAGCACTCGGCTTCGAGTTTTGGCTTTGATGAGACAGGCCGAGACAGCACTGCTAAGCGACAGAGCAACCCCCGTCCGTCCCGACCAGTCGCAAGCTTCGGGCATCAAATTGTAAACTGGTAAGAAACAGGAATGAACAAAAATCTGGAGTGCAGACAGCAGTCGATGTCAATGAATCTAACCGGCCTTTCGGAGTCGAGATTTATAGCAACTCAGAGCTGTGGTCGAGATGTAAGGCTCAGGTTCTTTGTAAGCCGAGTCTAAGCTGAGTTCGACTCCTTTTGCGGCTGGAAGCTCAAATTGGCGCTCAAACCTGCCAAGGGTCGTCTGCGTGCCAGTCCTCGGCGGTCCTACGTCAAGCACTCGAAAGGAAGTCGCCACCGCAAGAAGGCCAGCTGCATGTGACAGCACGGAGAACATTGCCAGTTGAGAGGATCTCGCGCCGGGACTGGTCTACGAACTGTGCGGGGCTGGCAGGGTGTTGGCGGCTGCTGCAGTGCTACAATTGACAAGTTGATATGACAGAACGAAGAGGTTTTTTTTGAATTCAGGGGTGTCGATTTGTCTGTGGGACCTAGTCCGTTGGGTGCACGGGATTCGGTAAGCAGCTGGCGACCAAACGAGCGAGACACAACAAACGTGACTGATCAACCACGTGGTCCACATCCCGAACCCCTGCCAGCGCTGGTCCTGCTTGTTTTTTTCCAGAGCCGTCGACAAGTACCAAAACAAAAACGTCTGCAGGTCCCAGCAGCTCTCGGCTATATATAATGGCTCTGTGCCCAACCACAGCAGAATCCTCCACGGTCTCTTCCCGTCAAAAGCACCATCTCTGACTTTCGATCCCTCCGTGATTGCAAACGAAGGTCTCTTTGATGTTTTCTGACGAAATCCTTGGATGCAGCATATGTGCAGGAATAACCAAGCGCGTAAGAACCGGCTCTAAGTCGATCCCACTGATGTGTGGACAAGTCTCAACCGAGCTGGCCCGCAGATGCATGGACCTCAGCAGCCCGCCATGGCGATGCCGACTCTGGATCAGGGAGCATCTGCCTTCAAGTCAGTGCCAGAGCCTTGCCACCTTAGAACAGGCTTCTGGATTCTAGAAGCCTTGAACAACACCACAGGCAACGCGCTGTCGGGCATGCCACCCCGAGCGTGGCTTGCCGTTCCAATAATCTCGTCTTTTCATGCTAGATGCAGAGAGCTGAGTAACTTCGGGATGATGAAGCTCACCGCTTCACAGATTCAAGCGACAAGTGCAGGAGCTTGTTATACGAAGTCTGGCGATGTCTAATTTAGAGGGTTTAGGGCAAGTTTAGGGGCTACTTTGCAGACCGCAGTGGGTACTGCAGGGCCTGGTAGGTGCACCACCGGGCTCGGGATTCCACAATTCGGGCCTCCGGAGGCAAGGCAAATTTCAGACTGAAACTCCTCCGCCAGCCAAGTCCCACTTGCTGTCTTGATCTGTGCTCGTGCATCATGTGATCTATTCGGGGAGGCTTCGACAAGCCGAGGCAGGGCGCTTTCGACCTTCGGCTGTGATGGCCTTTGCGGGGTCCAAATAAACGTTCCTGGGGCCTTGAAGGTGCAGCCGCTGACGAAAGTCAGGCGACCGGTGCGCTGAACCGTGACAGCCAAAAGCATTGTGTCGATGCTGCAGCTACCAGCAGATAGACGTGGGGGCATCAAGGCTGAAGGAGCGCAAGGGCTTACGAGGACTGTGCAAACGTGTCATGGCTCGATCCAAGCACTCTCACGGTCAACCTGTTGCGGAGCGGGAACTCCTTGCTGCGACTGCTTGTGGGGCAGGGCGCTCTTGACGATTGCCGTGGCAAGCTTACGCATGACGCTCGGTAGAAGGCTCCAGATACACACAATTCACAGAGATCGGCCCTTTTTAGTTCCCGACGAATGTTCTCCAAGTGGAACCCACAAGTTCTGCTAACAAAAACCAAGTCTGGTAACCTCGGCCCTCTCTAGGCCTAATCCCGGTTCACGCACCCAGGCCAGAATTTCCAATCGTTGAGTCCTTTAGCCACACATTTCCCCATGCTTCCGAAAGGCTGTCGTGCGGGGTTCGCAAGTTTGCAGCAGATGGACCGGTTGCAGGCATGCGCTCTCACATCTAGCAACTCTAGCAGACGACCTGCTGGATGAACATGCGTCGGGACGCTGACCGATAAGCCCCCTGCCGAGCACGAGAGAGAAATCCTAGGACCTCTTGGGGCCGTATACAACGAGTGCCAAGGTGTCCAGAGACCTCTTGGCAGGCTTCAGACTTTGAGCCAAAAGTCCGGAAGGAAGCTCAGCTTGGTCAGTTTCTTCCACGAGCCGAGGAAAAGACCTCGTGTCTCAACTCTTCCCCGCTGCAAGCATGTTACTGTCTTTAAGCACCCGGGGCCCGAACCAGGCCAGTACGTACTGCGACCGATGTTGAGGAGGGGAAGGTTCACAGCAAGAACGAGGCAAATGCTTTCCATGCTTGCCTTCAGACAAAGCATGAAGCTCTGGGGTGCTCTCTGAGCGCCACATTTGCCCGAGTGCCTTCCTGCAAAGCGAATTCTATGGCACAAATCTCCGCATGCAGCGGAGGCATGGGAGTGCCGGAGCACTGCGACAAGTCGAGAAGTACAGGGCATTTGGAAAAACGCAACAAATAGAGTCGAACATAGGGACCCACATCACGACTGAGGGCTTGAGCGTAAAGCCTGGCTTGAGCTCAGCAATGCAGACAGCAACTCACAATCGGGCAGGCAGCACCTCCCAAGTGTACCTCAAGACCGCTGGTGCCCGAGTCACGCGTCTACTGGGTTGAGGGCGTGATCAACACCTGCGAATGCACTTCAACGTCAGCCTAAACATGTGACAGCCTGCAGCTCAATTCACCGTCCATATCTCCAACATGGCTCCTGAGACAGACAAGACTTAGGTAGGGTGAGCGCAGTCGCCCAAGGGCAAGCACATCAGCGCAGTTCAGGGCAACAAGCGGGAGTCTGGTAACAGTCGCAGCCCTGTAGAAGGCACGTTCCTTCGGTCCGTCTCCGGGTTCCCGAAGATCCATCGGCAGAGGCCCGAAATTTCAAGCGAGCAATTCACAAGACTTCCAGGGGTGTTCAGGCCGGCTTGGGCATCAACACATGTGCCGCTCCAGGAAGCCAACCTCCTGATGTCCAGCCAACACCCCAAAAGTCCAAGTCTGGGCGGGACAAACAGTGCCATGTGCATCGATCACAAAAGCCTAGAACCCCAAATGTTTCCAGTTCAGCGTTGCGGAGCAAGGTTCAAATCTTTGATTGGTAGATGTCCATGGCACCGCGCAGGCCCGAGGTCCACTGTCGACAGCCACCAAGCCCGAGACTTTCATCAACAACTGCAGAGCTCGGTCGGCTGGATTGGGGCGATTAGGGATGTTCGGATCCTCCACTGCCTTGGATCTTGATTGATTGCCAATCTGTGTGTAGGGTGCGATGCCATGGACTACGGTATTGGACTTCGGGTGAGGGTTGTCAAGAGGCGTGGGAAGGAGAGCAGTTCAAGGTTTAGTTTAGGTAAAGAGTGCTGGGCGGGGGATGCTCAGAACCTCGAGCTCTTATACCATGCTGCAGCAGGCAGGCTTCCTCAGTCCTGGAGTTCCCCAAGCCTGAGCCATCGTAAAGGTGCGGCTTCGAGAAGCCAACCTCCACAAGTCCAGGCAACACCCCAGAAGTTCAGCTCTCCGCCAAACAAAAAGTCCAAAGCAGGTTGATGCCGAAAGCCTGTAACCAAGCCTTTTCGCATGAAGTTCTGAGGCAATTGAGGCTCTAAGCTGAAAATCGCAAGCCGTACATAGTCACGCTTGCAACTCAACCCATGCTCTACTCTAGTACTCCAGCAACTTCACGCGGATCCCAACAGTGAAGTGGCACTTGTGGTGCACAGTTCTCCTCACTGTGCATGTGTGTCGAGGCCGGGAGCTGCTTAGCGGCTTAGATCGGCTTAGCCTTATGACGAGAAAGGCAGCCGCAGGCTCAGCTTCCCGACATCAAGCACCTGAAACCTGGGCCCAGAGCTCGGGCTCAGCGGGCACGTGAATTACATGAGGACCGTGGTTCCTCAGACCTTCACAAGCCTACATAAGCCTACAGCTGCAGATGGAGAGTGGAGGCATGGAGGCCCTGATAGAGCGCTGGGCTTCCTCCACATGAGAAGTTGACAGGCTTTGGCCTTCCCTCGTTTGTTCAGGGAGGCCAAAGACACCAGCGGAAGCATGCCTGGGCTGCCTGGATGGGCGCTGCACGGCACGAGTCTTAAAGGTTCTAACGCCCTCACATCAGATCTTCTCGATGCAGACTGTTCCTGGCTAACCATGTACGGCGCTCTGATGCTGCCCTGTGGTGCAGTAGCTTGCAGGTGCTCTTGGAAGTGCATTGTCTGAGAAGTCTGAAGCTGAGATTCAAAAAGGAAGTGTCAGATTGTAGCCGACAGGCAAGAAGGGAACGTGATCAGAAACCTCAACGACTTGAAGCACAGAAGCTTGAGGCACTGAAGGCTTCGCAGGCCTCGTGCTCACAAGCCAGCACGGCCCCGCTTCAAGCAACCACTGAAAAAACTGCTGCATTAACGAGGGCGAACCTTGTAGCGCAAAGTCGCAGGAGGTGAAAAGATAATCGTCTTGAAGCACCGAGCGAGATTTCACTCTCGATGCGAAGCCGACAGATGCTCAGGCTGCTGCAAGTGCTCAAGCCCACATGCCACAAGCTTCAAAACCGTGGAGCGGTGCTGGACATGCCACTATGCCGACTCTTGCAAGGAATGACGGCAGACCTTTGTACGGCAACGACAACATGCTTTGACTTTGAAGCCTGCATGCCTCAGAAAATAGTCGGGCTCATTTCATGACATCGAGTGTCAACACACCAGGCAAACAGAAGGTGATCTACAACGAGGCGGCACCATTGCAGGAAGAGGCTGTCCTGCACTATGGCTGGAGCCTGGTCGGTTCCCCGTACACGACTTAGCGGAGTTCAAGGGAGTGCGATGGCTCACTTCAGCCACAGTCACAACCATGCAGCCAGCGGCGGCGCGAATCCAGTAACCGCAAAAAGAGAAAGTCCACAACCCCAAGCTTCCTGAACCTTCAATCCTCACGTCAGGGAATTGGATGTCTGCCCCTTCACAGCACTCCGGTGCTCCGAACCTGCCTCGTCTCCCGAAATGTGTCAAGCCTCAAGCCATGGACTCCAAACTCCTAAAGGTTGGAAGGTTTAGAAGGTTCTGTCTGTCTTTGGGGGCTTCCAAGCACGCCTGCAGATCCACAGGGTAGAAAGCTGACCAGCTTACACAAGCTATGACAAGACCACAGCACCAGGGCAGCACGAGCAGCCCTGCTAGGCCACCGGACACACATCCCAGTCTCGGTTTGGTTGAAGTGGTCAGGCCAGCAAATGCGACGTGAATATCGTTTGCTTGGACCTTCAGAAATTTTGCGTCAGGCCTTCACCACATCGGGATAGGACCAGGGACCAGGACTGGACACCACGCCAATATCCTCTACGCAAAATGAAGATAACTTGAGATAGTTGAGCGTCTTCGCACCTTTGGCGCTTCAAGCTCAGGGCCACTCGAGGTCTAAAGAGCAGAAGCAGGCATCGTGCAAGCCAGCTCCGCGTCACCGCCAGTTGTCCATGTCAAGACACAACTCGAACACTCTTCAACGAGCAAAGTCTGTTCCAATTCCGCCTGTAAATGCCAGTGAGCTTACCTACCACGCTTCCTGTTATGCCTACCGGGCAAAAGGCAGTCACAAACTTTTCGGGCATCCCGCCTTAAAGGTCTTCTCTGGCTACAATGCCCCATCCCAACGGTTGGGCTCGTGTCGATCCGTGCGAGCCCTGCAGTAGCGATCCGAAAACCACGTTGTGACTGACTCACGATCGTCAAGCTTCCTTGGTCTGGCTGGTTGCTGGATAACGGTGGACGGACGGAGGAACCAGGCGAAGCTCTTCACCTTGTCAAGGGCTGGACAGCATGGCCAACCGTGCCACACTGACCGCGTTTTTACAACCCGGCTCATACG
The DNA here is from genome assembly GCA_905221635.1 of Symbiodinium sp. CCMP2456. Taxonomy (NCBI): domain Eukaryota; class Dinophyceae; order Suessiales; family Symbiodiniaceae; genus Symbiodinium; species Symbiodinium sp. CCMP2456. The sequence goes on from CAJNDV010022002.1 coordinate 39,174, forward strand.
GGAGAATGCTCACAATATCCCTGTTGATCCATGCAAGAATGAGATGTCTCTCCTGCTACTGCCAATGCATCACGACGACGACACTTGCATCATCTTGTGCATAATGCCAAACCTGGAAGGGGACCTCAGTGACCTCCACGGGGACCAACGAATCACTGCGCGTTGTCTTCTTGATATGTTGGTATGCCCAGTGGGAGACGCCCCGCCTGCAACCAGGCAGCCTGAAGCAGCCTGCAGCCTGATTGCCCTGGTGCTTCAGAGTACACTACATCCGCGGCCCAAGGGATCGCTTGCAACTTCCATAGCGGAGGCTCGCAAATCAACGAAGCCACTCATCCTCTGAGCAACGAAAGACAGGAGACTGTTTGACATTCCAATTTCTAAGCACATGTCACAACTCAATTCGACACTGAAACTAGCCTCGGCAATTCTAGAGCTCTGCTGATGTACATCAAGCAACATCATAATTCTCATGTGGGTTGTCGTCGTCACCTGAGGTGTCCAAACTTGCATTCTTATGTGGCTGGAAGTCGGCCAATCTTCTGCACTCTCGTGCCATGCACAATCACGCCAGCAGTTGCGTCATGCTCGAACGTTCCAGTTCACAGCTGAGCGTCAGCCTGCGAACGGGTCATCTAGCTCCGCCTCCTCTGTGACACGCGATGTCGCAGCCTATTTGCTGGACTTGGGCCATGGCGTGCAAAGCAAGCTGTTTTACGAAGGGTCTCGGATCTTTAGCGCTAGCTTCGTCATCGCGAAGCATGGCGAACGAAATTGAGAGCAAGTCCTCATCAACGCTCAAGTATTCAAGGTGTCCAAGACAAAGGCTGGTCAAAGGCTTTTCGTTCAACAACCATTCCAAGTCCAACGCTCATTGCAAACGGCAAACGAGGTACTTCAGAAGGTGGTTCGTTCCGGAGCTCAGGGTCAGGACCGGAAGTTAAACAAGAGCGTCGATGCTGCTTGCGCTTCGCGACACTGGGAGGGTCGCGAGCCGCAGCTTAGGGCACCCTAAACCCAGCTGTCTTAACCCCAGGACTCGAAGCGGTACAGCCTACATCTTCTTGGCTTAGACTATACTTAATCGTTCAGAAAACCGCACATGGATCAAAAACGGAGACAGATCTCGTCCGACTGTGCAGCACCGATGCGATGCGATGCGATGCAGCTCCTTACAACACGCTCATGCACCTCCTCAGAATGCCAAATTCTCTGGCAGGGCAAAGGCGGGGCAAGAAGGACACAGCTCCGGCTGACAGTTCTGTCAGTGCTCCTCCTGAAGGTCGTGAGAGGTGCTGCGTGGGCGGCATCGTGGAAGTAAGCCGAAGCTTGCAAGGTAATGTGCGGGGTGTTGCACCGCGTGTCGCAGCAGACTTGGCGGGCTTGATTGATCATGTCAGGCGTGACATGTACACGCACCCACGGCAAAACAGTTCCTAAGCAGATATGTCGACCGGCAAGATCTGCAAAGTCTCAGCCTGGTTTGTCTGAGCACCGGTGTACGGGCAGCGAATATTAGAATTGATGTGCGTGTGCACCGTGTCCTCAGCATGCAGCCAAAGTGATTGTGACAACGCTCAAAGTTGCGCCAGTTCGACCCGTTCATCAGAATGCTCCGCACACTTGTTGGTGCTATGTCTTATGTTTGCCCAAGACTGATCTTTGTAACTTGGCTTATGGCAGGGGCTGGGCAAGGGGAAAGCAGTGGCGGCGAGCGATGTGTAGAATGGAATGTTGCCACGGGGCACGTGTGCATCTTCTGCTGCGTGCTCCGCTGTTGCTGAACTGGCTACATGACCTGACTTCAACCACTTTTACTAAGCGGTCACGAAGCATAGTCTTCACGGCATCATCGTCTTCGTACCGCACCAAGGCAGGCGGGAACACTCAAGTTAGTCTGAACCTGCGTCCATCCAAATCGCGGAAGTCGGAAGCTTTCCGAACAGACGAAGGCATCATAATGCACCAATGGGTTCCGAGATCCCTGTGCACATGTTTGGAAGCAGCTGCCGAAAAACTACGATTGGCCAAAGTTGGCGCGAGACTGCTGGTACATACACATACACTTGCACTAAGCGGAGCAATGCCGACTTCAGTTCGCCCATGCTTGCCCTCCGTTTTTGGCGCTCATACTCGACGAGATCAGGCGAGGTTCCGGAAGGACTACAACTCTTTGGCAAGCACGGCTCCTAACATCCCCTGGTATTGACAGGGACATGTTTGCACAGAGATCTATCTTGGTATCTCCATTGCAGCACCCAGCTCAAGAACGAAGCGTGCCATGCTGCATCATTCTCACTTCAACTGCAATTGCCTCGCAGAGCGTGTAAATACGTGGATCTGTGACTGCGGACGTAACCTGAATGGACGGTCTATGCCAACGAGGTCCATGCCAGCGCTGGATTAACATAGTGTCCACACGAAAATCCGTTCCTGCATGCTTGTTCGCTTTCGGCAACTCGTGCGTTGGTTCGGCTGCGAAGCAAAGCAAACTTCCAAGATGCTCGTGGGCATCACACGAAGCTTTCTTCAACGAGCAACGTAAGCTCGAGGCTAAGCTAAGCAAACGACACTGGCACCCTCCATTGCATGTGCCGGCAACTTCTAGGACACCACAAACGATGAAGATGCAAACGCGCTGAAGATGGCCCTTGCATCTGGTGACCTTTCAAATGCAGCAGGCAAGCATGTAGTCCGAAAACTCCCTCAAGCCGTCGATTGCAGATACTCTGCAGCAAGGCGTAGTGTTTCAATGGCCAGGACGTCGCCATGGCTTTCGGCAGTAGGAACGAAAGGCTTGTGTTTCAGTCTGTCTCCTGTGTTACCCCTGTACGCCGAGTGAAAAAAACGTGAAAACAAACGCCTCCCCTGCAACAAACTTTCCCCTTTCGCTGAAAGGGCTTTGGCACCAATCTCTCTCTCAGAGCCGGGGGCCGGCGCGGGGGCGTTTTTGAGAATCTCCGAGAGGCAAGAGACCCGAAGGCTCGCCGGTCGGCAGAGCCGCGCTTTTTGCACTGCTGCCTGCTGTGAACATGCAACATGCGACATATTGCGAGCAGCACAAGGTTCAGATAAATGATGATAGATGCCAGATACTTGTCCAGTCTGCCAAAGTTCACTTCTGGCTAAAGTCGCAATGCCGCTTCCTTCGTTAACTTCGTTAACGACTTTGGCGACTCCGGAGAGACTCGGACTCGTGAAGTTTGGCGAGTGGAATTTCACCGCCGGCATATCTTCGTAGTACGAGTGCCTTCGAAAATAGATTTCGGGGAAGTACGGAATTACACGTTGAAGTGTTACTTACGCACGATGTTCGAACAATGGATGCCGGCCTGGGGTGTAGTACAGTAGCTGGCATTTTGCCGGCTGTGATGCATCAGCGCCGAGTGCGCTCAAAGAGGCCTCATCAGAAGCAGTCGCTGTACAGGTGGAACCGGTCTGCAACAGTCTGAGGGAAAGCGCCTATCGAGCTGCGACTTGCTCCTGTAATCTGTCGATCAGCACCTGATCACAGGAAAGCATAGGAAAGCCACACGGCACAAGGCTTCGGTACTACCAGGTCCGACATCTGCCCGCTTTGTGAGGCGGCAGGAGTTCTGGAACTGGAGCTCGGTGTGTCTACCAGGTGCTTCCACTAAGTGCTCGGCCTGCTTCTCAGACAAGCTGAGCCGAGCCTTGTCGCGTCAATAGCTGTAGCATGAAGTGGCATGCACGGCACTGCGAGATGGAAAGAGCAGCTCCTGGATAGGCAGATACGGGCAGCATCGGGCACAGGCAAAGACCAGGCTCACCTCTCCGTTTCCTTTCCGACCCCAAAGTCCTACCTACGGTTGAGTGAACCTTGAAATTTGTGGATAATCCCATTGGCGCCGACAGGCCTCGCCTGAGCATGCTGCAATGCTTTGCCCGTGACGCCCAGAAAAGCGTCAGAGTATTGATTGGAAACCACTGCAAGCCTTCTTTCGTACAGAATGAGACGCGAGATGACGCGAGTGCTTAGCACCAGGCTGCAGTTGCCAAGAGCATTTCGACCTCGATCGCTCTGAGCAGAGAAGATACAGTGCCTAACAGCGAGCACCATCTTCGTGCCCCGCCGTGACTGGCGTTTGGCAGAAAGTGCGTATGTGCACGTATGTGCAAAGAAACCTCAACAGCGGAGAATCGGAGACGTCCGCGACGAACCACACACGCAAGTGCAGGGCACGTGACGACTCAGGCAGGCGCATGACGAATTGACAATCAAAGCGGTCCATCATGCCACCATGCCCCGGAATGAGGTTGTTGAAATCCTGGTTGCATGAGAATCAGGACAAGTCACGGGTTCCCTATCCCGGACAGCCTTGATCCCATAAGCACGCTTAATGGCAGAAGAGAGGAAGCCCCCAAATGGAGCAGCAAAGGATGCGAAGAATCCAAGACCTGTTGAAGGAAAGCTGCTTGCATGCACGGATGACATGAAGATACATGAAGTGAGCTGGCTGAGGTCCACTCTCAAAGCATGGATCTGCGCCTAGGTGCTGCGCAATTGCGTTGGGCACCGTGTGGAGATAACTATGCTTAGCGTCATTCTGCGTCTACACGAGCTACCACTAAGGCTTCTGCCCTGCAAATCTCGAGCTGGCCAACTGCATTCAAGGCCGGAATCGACCTCGAACTGAGAACCGAGAAGCACTTCGTCAGGTTCAACTCGTGCAGATAGCAAAGTCGCAGACCCTGCCAGCACTCGCCAAGAGGCTCTCATCCCACCTGGCGACGCAGAGTGCGCCATGCATGGCAACAGGTATGTTCCGGTTCCAATGCTCGGCCGGCTGGACTGGGAAGTGCATCGACGATAATGCTGTCGATGCTTTGCGGTCTGCCCAAATTGTCAGTGCAGACTAGCCAAGAGCATTGTCCTTTGCTCAAAACTGTCAAGCATATGCCACAGGCCCGCCCCAGAAAAATCAGACTATGAATCTTCGCCGAAAGCTGTGTGAAGCGATTCCACTGCCATGGCCAGCGGTATTGAAGTTGTGAAGGGCATTGTAGCTCATGTGCCCAAACGGCATTTGGACTTGGAAATGGGCCTCTCAAAATACATAAGCCTTCAGCGATCTGCATATCCTGATGCTTTTGCTGCAGGTTGTAGAACTAACTATGGCACTTTGCCTGAGCATGTATTCCACGAAATGCATTGTGTGCTGGCAGAGCCTGTACATTTGCCCAGGTTCGCAAGACAGCGCATGGACCTGAACAGTTGACACAGATGCTGTGAACAGCATCGTCTGCACAACACTTGATCGAAGAGCTAGGAACCCGGCCGATAATGTGATTTCTTCTGGCACCTCGGACCGGTCGGACGGCACTCATAAGTCTTTGTTTTGATGGCGTGGAGCTTCGGGTGCTTGCCACGACATTTAATCTTTCCAATGCAACACCGGTGGAGGACATCATGTCTTGTAATGCTGAGTCGACGGGAGCACACTGCTTTCTGTCGGTTCTGTCATATATGCTCTCGGGTCCCGGCCACCCCCCCCCCCCCCCC
>CAJNDV010022013.1:42707-61933 GCA_905221635.1 Symbiodinium sp. CCMP2456
GGTTTAGGGTTTAGGGTTTCTGAGGAGGGGTGCAATTGCCAATGCTATTTGTGGGGTTCCTCCTTAGAAAAATATTGTATACTATACCTCCCCAAAAAACCCTTTTCAACTTTTTTCTTCCCAGTTACTTAAGAGTAAAAAGCCGAGCCTAAACCCCTAAACCCAACCTAGCAGCGCCCCGCAACGACGAGCGGCACCGGGGACGACGCCACCCCTAAACCCCTAAACCCAAAACCCCTAAACCCTACACCCTAAACCCCTAAACCCCTAAACCCCAAACCCCAAAAAGTAAATCCGAGGATGGTTCGCCAGTAGAACCCTTTTCCCCTTTTTTCTTTTTTGGGTTCACTAAACCCTAAACCCTAAACCCTAAACCCTAAACCCTAAACTCTAAACCCTAAACCTCTAAACCCTAAACCCTAAACCCTAAACCCTAAACCCTCTAATCCCTAAACCCTAAAACCCTAAACCCTAAACCCTAAACCCTAAACCCTAAACTCCCAACCCCAAACCCTAAACCCTAATCCCAAAAAAAGTAAATCCGAGGATGGGCCTCGAGCCCCTAAACCCCCAAGACCCCTAAACCCTGCACCCTAAGCCCCAAACCTAAAAAGTATATCCGATGGGGTTCCCTCACTAAGCCGAACAGGATGGTCCTCGAGCCGGAATCAGAGCCTCGGCCTTTGCCGCTGCTTTGGTCGGCCAGGGCCCAAGTAGGAGACGTGGCTGGGCTCACGTAGGGTAGGGTTTAGGGTCGAGGGTTTACATGTATAGGGTTATAGGGTTTAGGGTTTAGGGGGTTTACAGGGTTTCGGGTTTAGGGTTAGGGCTTAGGGTTTAGGGTTTTAGGGGGTTTATAGGGTTTATAGGGTTTATAGGGTTTGTAGGGTAGAGTTTAGAGTTTAGGGTTAAGGGTTTATAGGGTTTGTGGGGTTTACAGGGTTTAGGGTTTAGGGTTTATAGGGTTTGTAGGGTAGAGTTTAGAGTTCAGGGTTAAGGATTTATAGGGTTTATAGGGTTTAGGGGGTTTATAGGGTTTATAGGGTTTCGGTTTTCAGGGTTTAGGATTAGGGTTTTTTCGGGCTTAGGGCTTTTCGGGCTTATCGGGCTTATAGGGCTTCTAGGGTTTATAGGGTTTAGCGGTTAGGGTTTAAGAACTTGAGTTTAGGGTTGAAGGTTTAAGACTTCAGCTTCCAGATGCTTTCAGCGTTTAGGGTTTAAAAGTCGAGCTTTCACTGTTTAGTTTAGGAAACCGTTGGGCATCATTTAGGTCGGGTTTAGGGGGGTTACTACACCGTCCTTGTGTAGGATACCCAGTTTTCTATAGAACGTGAGACGCTGGGCTCGTTCGGGCATCCTCACCCCCCCCCCCCAAGACAAAAGCAAAAACAAAACCAGTTGGAATCATACGAAAACAGGACCTCGATAAGACCCTAAACCCTAAACCCTAAACCCTAAACCCTAAACCCTAAACCGCACTGAGATTCTAGGGCTTTTGGGATACGGGACGGCTCTAGGTTGCTTTCAGAGTCTACCTAGACCCCTGAAATGGAGTACCGTCTATTGGATGACTTTTTCCTTTATGGTCAGGATCCTATAGCAAGAACATACATATGTATGTATATATATATATATAATCTATATATAATATTCACATATATATATATATATACGTATGTACATATATATATATATATAAACATATCAACTCCGGAGGTCTCTCACCGAGTTCTCCGTAGCCTTCGCGCCGCCGAGTCGGCGGCCCTGGCGGCAATGGTGGACTGGGCTCCTTGGATGAGAAACGGTGGCTTTGAAGGGTACCCTAAGGGTCCAAAGGACCTCAAAATCATGTACTTGGGTTATGGATAATAGTTTTGTAGGTTAGTATTCAGAAGAGTATATGATAATTAGGTACTTGGACCCTTAGGGGTAGGGCTTGGGGTTTAGGTGGTACGGTTTAGGTTAAGGGCGGCCTGGGGCTAAAGGGCCATCGTATTTGTTAGGAACTGTCTTCATGGTTTCCAGGTTTTTTTGGGGGGTCTGTCAGGATGCTCCTGGATTTGAAAGTGGAGCTTAGGTTCACCGGCATCATGATGTTCAGAGCTATTCTTTAGAGAGCTTTTTGTTTTTGTTAACTCGTGTTTGTCTATGTGTGGGGTCTTGCTGTTTCTACATACCCGACCTTCACAATGTCCAGTAGGGCTTCGGGACTACGTATGTTAGAATATGTGTATATATATATATATATGTATATATTTATATATGTATCTGCGTATGTATTTATTTGGGTATTTATTCCCCACCCTCGGTGTGGGGTTGTTAGTTTTTAAGTCAGCTATTTCTCCTCGCCCGCTGAGACTACCTCCTGGAGTGCCCAACCCCACAGACTAGCGTGAGACTCCCTGGAGTGCCCAACCCCACAGACTAGCGTGAGAGAGTGCCCAACCCCACAGACTACCGTGAGGGTGGGGATGTTCGAAGCAAAATATTTTTGTTTATAGATGTAGGTAGGGTTTATAGGCTGCTAGGCTTCCATGAGGGTTCAGCAGGGTCCCCGGGGCTGATGATGAGTTTTGGAATGAGAAGAGAGCTTCATGCTCTTAAAGGCAGGTGCTCTAATGTAGTAAATTACGTATACTTTTTTGGGATATAATTATAGCATAATATGTCTAAAACCTTGTTCTAATTATTCAGGCCCCTACATTATCTCCAAATGCGTATGACGTCCATCCAGGATGGGATTCATCTGCAGGGCCACCGGTTCAACTTGGGGTTTATGGTGTAGGGTTTAGGTTTTAGAGTTTAGGGTTCAGTGTTTCGGGTTGGTGCAACCTGAGAAACGCTAACTCCAGCAGCAGGGCTGGCAGCTTTTGGCACTATCGGTGAAGACCATGGACGGCATGAGGTAATGTAGGCGCCTTCATAGTTGGAATAGGGTTTTCGGGTATATTATACTATCATTATAACAAAGAACCTCCAAATAGTATGGATACTTATTTTGGCTCCTACATTATTGAAGTTCGTGCCCTCGTCCTCGGGGAAATCCTTGTATTGTATGCAGGCCGCATCGCAGTGGGCAAGAGCATTGCTTGTCGGGTATGCAGCTGTGGGGTTTGTAATTCCTCCAAGCGCATCTACTCTAACAGTTCGATACCACCGCGTGTGTAGGTTGAATTCTCTCTGAGCCTCTTAAGCCCTAAGCCCTTAACCCTACACCCTAAACCCTGAAACCGCAAACCCTTCGTAGTTCCGTGGGGCGTTCCCCTATGTCTCCTCCTGTACTTTTTTGCTCTATCAAAAGCCCGTGTTGGTGACTCCTACTTCCTCCAAAACCCTTTGAGAAATCTCACCCCTAAACCCTAAACCTGAAACCCTAAACCTGAAAGCCTAAACCCTAAACCCTAAACTTGAAAGCCTAAAGCCGTAAACCCGAAAGCCTAAACCTGAAAGCCTAAAACCCTAAACCTGAAACCCTAAACCTGAAACCCTAAACCCTAAACCCTAAACCTGAAAGCCTAAACCCTAAAACCTGAAACCCTAAACCCTAAAACCTGACACCCTAAACCCGACAGCCTAAACCCCTAAACTCCTCCCAGGGCGCCGAGGAAGATCTACGAGCCTTGGTCGCTCACGACAGCATCGCAGATGCCACTTGGGCTCGGTAATACTGTTGATGGACATAATTCTGCATGACCCAAATATAGTATAGTACCATAAATCCCATAGTTTGGGTATATAGGGTCATGCAGGATTTTTGTCCATCAACCGTATCATTAGAGGTACCCCTTAAAGGGTACCCCTTCTGAACCCTACTTTTGGCTCCCTTAAAAGGGACCTTATTGAGAGGGTCTATATCCCCAAGGGTCCCCCTAATCCCAGCTCCCATTGGGGGTTTCCTAAAAGAGGGGACTCTAACATAGTACCCTAAATCGTTGGATTCTTATAAGGACCCCCCAAAATAAGGTTTCCTAAAAGAGGGGACCCTAACATAGTACCCTAAATAGTAGGATTCTTATAAGGACCCCCCAAAACAAGGTTTCCTAAAAGGGGGGACTCTAACATAGTACCCTAAATAGTAGGATTCTTATAAGGACCCCCCGAAAGAAAGGTCCAAGTGGGAGTTTCCGAAAACAAGGGGTACCTTATTTTGGGCTCCTTATAGTAAGGATCCTACTGTTTAGGGTAGTATATTAGGGTCCCCTATGTTCAGACACCCCCACTTGGACCTTTCGTTGTAACCCCCAAGGTACCTACTATGTAGGGCCCTAGAACCTCTAGCACCCTATATAGTAGGTACTTGCGGGGTTAGGCTTTCGTAGTAATCTAATGTGTTTTTTGGTTTCGGGTTTTGGGTCTTAGAGATTTGTGCTTTTAGGGTTTAGGGTTTGAGTAGTGGAGTGAATACACTTCATACTTTTGGTGATAGTATGCCCCCCTATAGAATTGAAAGTGTGCAGTCGTTTGGGCTTAGGAACCCAGCAACTAAGGGCTTCAACAAGACCATCATGATTTGCAGGGATTTTGAGGTTAAGGGTTTAGGGTTGTTTTAGTGGCTTATGGGTTTAGTCCAGGGCTGAGGGTCGTGTGCTGGGTTGTAGCGTGTAAATTAGTGTGTTTAGGGTGTAGGGTTTAGAGCGTTTAAGGTTCAGGGTGTTTAGGATGCTTAGGGTTTATAAAGGGTTTAACAAGACCATGGGCCATGGCGCGTTAATCTGTTGTTGTAGGAGGGTTTCTTCGTTGTTCTACCGGTTATAGCGGTCTGTCAGGGTTCCGCAAGGCTTTATGATGGTTGTATAAGGCGAACGAGGCCATGTATCTAGGGGTTTGGGTTTTGGGCTTGAGGGCAGGCTGAGGGCCCGAGTGTAATCATGGGGCGTGCATATTCCTTTTTCGGTTAAAAGCTTCGAAAACGGCTGTATTCGCTCAAGTGGCTAGCAATGGCGGTAGTAGGGGGCGAACAAGATCATACACCATGCAGCATTAGCTGCTTTATTCGGCTACGGGGCTGTAAGGTAGGAGGCGAACAAGACCATTAATCATGGTGCTTTAGATTGTGGTTGTAGGGTGTTGTAAGGTAGGGGGAGATAGGGGGCGAACAACAATTCGAATCGTAGGACTTTAATTGCATTAGTTATTCGGCCCCTGTTTGGGTTTGTAACGAAGGGAGAGGGCTAGTAAGACCATGAATCAAAGAGAATTTAGATTGCTGTATCCGGTATTTGCAGTACACAAGTTTTTACGGCAGCACCCTCTGCACGGGCTCAAGAGCGCTCATAAACCAAAGGATTTCCCAAGCGTAGAACCCTAAACCACAAACCCTTACGAAGGTTTGTGGAGTACAATTGCCCTGATGCCCCAAATCTGAACGCTGTTGTTCATGTGTTAAGTGGTGGGAGGCGCTTGGGAGGCTTTAGGTGGCTACCTTAAACCTACCCAAGCCTACTTTTTTTAGGGTCCCTAGAAAAACCATATTGGGGTTCATAATAAGACCTTACACAAAAGGAGGTTTTGGTAGTTTAAGTTAAGTTAAGTGATTTGGGTTTGACTTGCGGGAGGTTGTGCAGGGCTCTTGGATTCAGGTGTGTTTATACATTTGAGTATGTTTTTTGTCGGTGGGGGGGATCTCTGGATCGTTTAGCTTTCCCTCGGTGCTCCAGGTGTGCGCGCGAAGCTTTGGACATACATTGTTTCCTGATGGTAACATTTAGGACCAGCGCACAACTTCAGATTTAGATCCTCGTATAGCCCTACAAAAAAGTTGTAAGAGCCTGCTAGGCTCCTTCCACGAACCCTGAGCCCTAAACCCCCAAAACCCTAAACCCTAAACCCTAAACCCCTAAACCCTAAACCCTAAACCCTAAACCCTAAACCCTAAACCCTAAACCCTAAACCCTAGCCCTAAACCCTGAGTCTCCCATGAAAGCTCATCTTCTAAGGCCTCTCGGCCTAAAGACCATGCTGACTAGGGCTCTTGGGCTATTGTGAGCCGTAGGACCGAGGACCACCCTAAACCCTAAGCCCCTATAAGCCCCTAAAGCCCTATAGACCCCAAACCTTAAAACCCCCAAACCCCCAAGACCCCAAACTTTAAAACCACGCCTAAGCCCTAAACCCCAAAACCCCTAAACCCTTAAACCCTAAACCCTAAACCGACCCCTAAACCCTAAGCCCCAACCCGTAAACCCTAAACCCCTAAACCCTTAAACCCTTAAACCCTAAACCGACCCTGAAACCCCTAACCCCTAAACCCTCAACCCTCCTCGTCATCTGGCGCTGTCTTCGCAGGCGCTTGATGAGCAGATGGACCTCCTACAGCGCGTGGAGGACCGACAGTCGATTTCCCCCTCAGCCCCCAAGGCCAAGAGTCCTCTACATAAAACAACTTCGAGGTTAAGGTTTCCGGATCAGGGTTTCGGTTTAGGGTTTAGGGTCTAGGATTTAGGGTTTAGGGTTTAGGGTTTAGGATTTAGGGTTTAGGGTTTAGGGGTATGAATAGAATACCCTAAGGGTCCAAGTACTTAATTATCATATATTCTTTTGAATACTAATCTGCAAAACGCCCAAAGTCCTAGAGTCCTACGTACCTGAAAACTACCATAACCTACTGTTTTGTAGGTTCTGGTTATCAACCTTGATATAGAGTTTATAGGGACCCTAGGGACCCTACAAAAAAGTAGGTTTCGGTAGGCCTAAGGTATGATGCAGGGGCTGTTTATGAATGGATTAGGGTATATTATACTATAGTTAAATAACAAGGACGCCCGAAAATAGTATAGGTAATTATTTAGGCCCCTATACGAAAGGGTTTAGTGTTCAGGGTTCAGGGTGTACTTCAGGGGTCAGGGGTGAGAAGGCCAAACGAGAGCGCTCTACAACAAAACCCCGTAGCAATCCTAAACTTGGTGCTCTGAAGCAAGTTATACAAGGATAGGTTCATAAGATGGAACGCATGGCGAAGACAAGTGTAGCACAGAGCTTCAGGCTCCAACCCGAGATGTGCTAGGTTTGAGTTCAACAGGGTCTAGGGCGTAGCTAGCGTGCCCCCATGAAACGGTCATACTCCCGTTTCTGCCTGCATGACAATGTGACGGAACCTCAACAGGCCAATGTACCCCAAATCGAGATGTGTGCTACCTTCAATTCTGAAGCATCCTCTTTATGACGTAAGCTTTTTCTGACGTGAAGTAATATAGGGGCCGCAATAATTACCTATACTATTTTGGGGGTTCCTTATTATAATTCTAGCATCATGGGCCCCAAAATGATTTATGAAGGCGCCTATAAGGGTCCAAAGGACTTATAATCATGTACTTGGGTCACGGATAGTAGTTTTGTAGGCTAGTATTCAGAAGAGTATATGATAATTAGGTACTTGGACCCTTAGGGTAATCTAATTATTAAGGCGCCTACATTATATTCCTTACTTATACGTATGGGCTCAGGGGCTGAGTAGATAACCTTTAACCTTCTGGGGCTTATATGATCCTACTATAATTCAACAGGTTGGGCTAGGGTACTCAGCCCCTAAGATGGGATCGTGAGAGGGTTTCCGAAAATAGTGGACCCAATAAAGTACCCCAGATACTAGGATCCTTCTTATAAGGACCCCAAAATAAGGTACCCCCCATTTTGGGAAACTCCCATGAGGAGTCTGCATGCCGCACAGCCAACCGGGTCTTCTCGGAGAGTGGGAAGCCCCAGCATTCGGGTGCAGCCCATTGCATCACTTGAGTGTCTTTAACTAGAGCAATGTAGGGGCCTTAATATTCAGAATAAGGTTTTGGGGGTTCCTTTAAAGGGTTCTATGAGCGCTACTATAAGGGTTTAGGGTTTGGGGGCCTAGATAATTAGAACAGGGTTTTGGGGCCCACTATACCATGATTATAATAAGGAGCCTCCAAAAAGGTATAGGTAAAGTGTTTAGGCGCATGTGTTAACAAACTGGGGTTTATAGGGTTTGAGTGAAGGCTGTAGGGTTTGCATCAGGGGTGAGTGGCTGAGGATTTTCGGTTAAGGCTTTAGGCGTTTAGGGTTTGAAGGTTTAGGGTTTAGGGGTATGCGTAGTGCAGTAGACCGCTCATGCATACAGATCTTTTTCCTCTAAGGGCTACACTGGCCAAGGGTCTACATGGGGGCGTAGGGCTAGGGTTCCGATGAGGATTTCCCAAGACTATCAAGCACCCTACTATAGGGGCCTGAGTAACTACCCCCCCAAAACCCTATTCTAATTATATAGGCCCCTACATTAGCCGCAACCTTCGAGAATCCTTCCGAGTGCGAAAGGGCCTTTCGTATTGTGTTCCGCGCATCTATTTTGTTCTTTTGCGTTGGCCAACAATGCATCTAGCTTTGTTGTTAAGGTCCGCACATCTATTTTGTTCTTTTGCTTTGGCCAACAATGTGTCTAGCTTTGTTGTTAAGGTCCAAACATTCATAGCCATCGGCCTGTTTATCAAGACCCTCGTTCCGAAGCCCTTTCTCAGTTTCCATGCTCGCGCAGGGAACTGTAGATCCCACCAAATACAGGGGCCTTCAAAATTAGAATAGGGTTTGAGGTAAAATATACTATAACTATAATAAGGAACCCCCAAAACCCTGTTCTAATTATTAAGGCCCCGACATTAACCAACCCTAAACTCTAACCCCTAATCAGCTGTTACATCAAGACGAAGTCCCGGCCTCAAGTCCTATGTCCTTGCAAAACCGCGCCCGTCCCGAAACACTATAGGGTTTAGGGTTCTGGGTTCAGGGGTCACCTTCCCAGGCCGTGAAAGCTTGAACCCACAAGCCCTCAAAAATAAGTTCCAACGCGTAAACTCGAAATCTGAATCCTACAGCCCGATGCTAGAAACGTCAAATGTGCACTGAGCTCCCCCTTAGAGCCTTCCTACAAGCCCGGGTAAGCTCCAATAAGCTGCTATAGGGTTTGGGGGTTAGGGTCGTGGCGACGACGAAACCCCAAAGGCGACAAGTCGAAGCCCCTTCGCGTCTTCTGCTGCCCACTGTCCGCTTTGGTGGAGGTGTGAGAGGGGGGGGGGTTCGGGGTTGAGAGTGTGGGGCCGACCAGGGGATCCAACAACCTATTGTGTTGGGAGTTAGACCCTATAAAACCCTAAACCCCGAATATGGATCCTAATCCCTACACCCTAAACCCCGAGTATGGACCCCTGATCCTGAAACCCTAAACCTGAAACCCTTAGACCCTATAATCATGGGGTCAGAACCTACTGTTTCGTAGGGTTTGGGGCACGAAGCAGGGTCTCCAAGTAATCCAAGGTTGTTCGGAAGCCTTTGGTCTAGGGCGGTTTAGTTGTGAGGGCTTGCGGGTTATGGCTTTTAAGGGTTAAGGGTTTAGGGTTTAGGGTTTAGGGTTTAGGGTTTAGGGTTTAGGGTTTAGGGTTTAGGGTTTAGGGTTTAGGGTTTAGGGTTTAGGGTTGGGTATGTACAGCATCATCATGACGACCGTCTTACTCAACTTAGTACTAGGTTGATTCGTGGGGTTTAGGGGTCAAGGGGTTTGGTGTGTGTATAGATATATAAAAATATGTACATATAGATACGCCATCATCATCATCATCATCATCACCATCACCGTCACCATCACCATCACCATCACCATCATCATCATCATCATCGTCATCATCATCGTCATCATCATCATCACCACCGTCTTGCTCAACTCCTCACTACATGACAAGTCACATGGGTGGTTGTCAAAACTAGGGTCCCTTTTTGGGTCCTTATTATAATACGGCACCTATTATTTAGGGTACCCCAAAAGGGACCATAATTTTGACAACTACTCGCCGCAGGATGGACTGGATGTGCTTGATGCCGAGAACAACGGTTCAGATCAGGCTGGCTCCTCACATCTTGAACCGGTTTAGGGTTTAGGGTTTGGGGTTTAGGGTTTAGGGTTTAGGTGGTGGTATGCTGTTCAGTGGACTTCGAAGTAAGGTTCCCGAAGTTCGTCTTAGCTGGCAGTTGCAAGGGCCCCAAATGGAATCATGCAGTTTAGGCTTTACGGTCGCAAGGGCCCCCAAATGGAATCATGCGGTTTAGGGTTTAGGGTTTATAGGGTTTACGGTTGCAAGGGCCCCAAATAGAATCATGGTTTCGAAGTGTGCCTGCCTAGAACAGGTTTGGTACTCGAGTGCCATAGGTGGATGCATCGGCCTGAGCAAGGGCTGGAAGTCTATGTGCTGACTGAAACTGGGTTCGCTAGATTATAGGGGCCTCAATAATTAGAATAGGCTTTGGGGGTATATTATACGATATTTATAATAAGGAACCCCCCCAAAAAAATCCTATTCTATTTATTCAGGCCCCTACATTAGTCTCTTCCTTTGTCGTTTTGGGGTTCCCCGTCGAAAACCTGAACGACAGGAGAAAGGGAAGGCACCCCCCCAAACCCGATAAGCAGTGTTCATGAGAGACCTACCGTAAGAGCTTGCCTGAAGATTTTGTAAGGCTCTACCCCACAGTTGAGGTGTGATACCATAATGTGTTGGAGGGTTTGCGGCTAGATGTACCCCAAACGTTCAGGGGTTTAGGGTTTCGGGCTTTAGGGTTTTAGGGCTCAAACTTAGGGTTTGGGGTCGTAGGCTTTTGCAACGACCAAACCAGAATCAGTAAGTAACCAGTTACCGGCTCTGTTGTTTCTGAAGGGGTCTCTTTGGTGACATGTTTGAAAACTGGGCATCCTTATTGACTTGTTGTCATACAGTTGACGGAACTCTGGCCACTTCGGAAGAACCCTGTTCTCTAAACTAGGGTCCCTTTCAGGGTCCTTTTATAAGGGTGCCGTACTATATTGGGGAGCTAAAGAGGGACCCTAATTTAGAGAACTCTCCATGTCATGGCCGATCCCACTTTCGCCTTACATTCGGCTGCTCGAGCCGGTACTGAGCGCTGCACAAGAGGGTTTTTATAAAAACCCTCTTTGCAAGAGGTTTTTTTTTATATAAAACCCTCTTTGCAAGATGATGTTCGTGCCTAAAGTCAAGAGCCAGGGGCCTAAACCCTCAAATCCTAAGCCCAGGTGTTGAATGTAGTCCAGGGTTCAGAACGCAGGATTCTGAGCCCAGGGGTGTTGATTCGTTTCGGAGGGCTTAAGATTACTAAGCCCTAAGCCATAAACCTTCAACTCCAAACCCTAAGCCTTCAACCCTGAGCCCTAAACCTTAAATCCTAAACCCTAAACCGTAAACCCTAAACCCTAAACCCTGAACCGTAAACCTTGAACCCTAAACCCCAAACCGTAAACCTTAAATCCTACACCCTAAACCGCAAACCCTAAAGTGTGAACCCTGACGACTTCCCTGACAGAAGTCACCGACGGGCAGGTCTGGGCAAAGTTCAAAGAGCTCTTCGACGACGGTGCGCCATGAGCCTGTTCTGTAAGTGTTCCTTTAATTATGGGGGCCTTTATAATTAGAATAAAAAATTGGGGGGGGGGGGTACATCAGACTATAATTATAATATGGAACCCCCAAAACCCTATTCTAATTATTTAAGGCCCCTGCATGAATGGGTTTGTATAAGGTATACTGACTGTAGCAGTTGCGATCAGCGCGCCATATGTTTGTCAGATGTTTTAAGGGCTGTGGCTGTGCTGGGTTGGCTGTTCGAGAACTTGTTCAGCTTGTTCGAAGACCCAGGTCGCAAATAAACCCCAACCTTACATGATGGCGCAACGCCTTCAGCCCCATTACGCCCCTCACCCAGCCTTTTCTTCCATGACCAATAGCATAACTATAGCACGCCCGCACCCCGGATTCAGTTTCAATCATTCCCCAAGCTCGTTTGAGGCGGCAAGCGCTTCTTGAACCCGAACGACGCGAGACAACGCCCCGCAAACCACAGCATGGCATCCCAAGCCACAAAGCCGTTAAGGCAAGCTTCAAACCGCAAACCGCCGAGAAGCCTAAGTACGTACCTATCTTATTCTTGGGGTTTCCGCACTAGTTCAATGTGCCCCACAACTCGATTCTAGTTACTTCTGCGCCCCATTCTCACTCAATAACTGTCTGGATGCTCGAGAATCTGCCCTTTCTAGGGCTCCAATATTACGATTTCCTCATACGAGTCCTTTAAAAAACGGTAGTTTATTCAGAGTGCTGGTCTGGGGTGTAGGGTTTAGGGCTCCTTATTAAAGAGTTCCTTATATGAGTCCTGAAAAGGGTACCCTCGACCCCTAAACCCTAAACCCATAAACCACATAAGCCCTGTAAACCTTAAACCCTCTAAACCTTGAGCCCCGCACCCTACAGGCCTGAACCCTACAAGCCCTAAACCTTAAACCGTAAACCCTATACGCCCTAGATCCTGCAACCCTGTAAAGCCCAGTGTGGAGGGAAACTGGGATTTTGCTAAGGTTGCTACCGTAAAGAAACCAGTTTATTTACCATAGATCCCTCTTATTTCACCCTTTAAACCCTAGAACCTGTAACACTGTTGAGCCTAGTGTGGAGGACTATGGCAGCTTGAATTAAGCCTAGACTCTCCATTGTAGTTCCTTTTGGGGTTGAACCACTTCCATATTGAGGATCCGGAAAGGTAACCCACAAAAGGAACTACAATGGAGACTATAGGTAACCCCTGAACCCGAAACCCAAAACCCCTTGAGGCGAAACCCTAAACCCTAAACCTCTAAACACCTAAGCCTCTAAACCCCTAAACCCTCCAACCCTAAACCCTAAACCCTGAAGGAATTCCTTAACAAGACCCGGGAAAGGCCCCGCCCCTCCATGATTCGAAACCTAAACCCTCTAATCCTAAACTCTCGAACCCTAAACCCCGAAGGCATTCCTTAACAAGAACCCCCCCGAAAAAGGCCCCTCCATGATTATAACCCCAAAGCCCTAAACCCTACACCGTAAACCGTAAACCCCTATAAACCCCCTACACCCCTAAATCCGAATTAGTATGATGCAAAGTAGATCCCTTAGTTAAGCGGTTTTGTTGGGGAGTCTCTAGCCATACACCTCAAATCGTAATATTACTTAAAGTAGATCAATATTATATAAAGTAGGTCCCTTAGTTCAGGGTTTTTGTTGGGGGGGGGAGTCTCTGATTCCAGGCCGCATGCAGCCGCTCCTTGCTCTGGAGCCTTGGAGGGCCGGGGCCTCCCTTTTTGGTTGGGTTTTTGTGGCTTGTGGTTGGGGTTTTGGGGTTTTTAGTGGTTGTTGTTTTTTTTTGTTGGTTTGTTTGTGGCTTTTGTTGGGGTTTTGGGGTGGTTTTGTTGGGTTTGGGGGTTCTTAGGGTGTTTAGGGTTTTGTGGGTTTTGGCGTTTTGGGGTTTGGGATTTTTTGGGTTTTTAGGGTTTTGGGTTTTTGGGGTTTAGGGTTTGGGGGTTTAGGGTTTGTGGAATTTGGGTTTTGGGTTGTTGGGTTTTTGGGTTTCGGGTTTGGGGTTTAGGTTTAGGTTTTAGGGTTCGGGGTTCTTGAGTCTCCCAGTGCGCCCTTTTTCCATTTTGTAGTCTTCGGCTCTTTATGAACATCGGCTATACCAAACAGTTAGCCCTTTCTATTTTTTTCCTACGTTATTCGGGATCCTAGTTGCCTTTTCGTTTAAAGGGTTCGGGGTATAGGGTTTCTCTGGTTTGTTAAAGGAGTTCTGTATAGGGTTTTGGATGAGGATTCTGGACGATTGCTTAAAGCTGGCAAGGGTTTTATAGGGCCCTGCAAGGGTTTATAGGATTCCGTGGGGGTTTTATGGTTTAGGGTTAGGGTTTAAGGGAGGTTTTGAGGTGGTTTTCCAGAGGATACTACCAGTTTGGCCATATGTCGAAAACCGAGGGATGGTTTGCAGGATCCACGGCTCTGCATGTTGTAGTATTCAGGGGTGTAGCGTTCACCCCAAACCCTAAACCGTAGACCCTAAGCCCAGCACCCTAGACCCCTAAACCCTAAACCCTAAACCCTAAACCATAGACCTAGACTTTAAACCCTAGACCCAAACCCAACACCCTAGACCCTAAAGTCTGGATCCTAAACCCAAAACCCTAGACCCTAACCCCTAGACCCTGAACCCAAAACTCTCAACTCAAAAACCCTAAACCCTAGACCCTAAACCCTAAACCCGCAAGCCTTGATCCGAACTTCGGGATCTTCCGAAGGGCGAGAGCTTACAGTAGGTGGCTTGGCGGTCTGGCAGTTTAGAGGCCTTCAAGGTTGGCTTGATTTCGGGGAATAAGGTTTAGGGTTTAGGGTTTAGGATTTAGGGTTTAGGGTTTAGGGTTTAGGGCTTGATTTCGGGTAATGTAGAATCCCAGTTAGGCAGCATAAACATTAAATCATTAAAGTTTTGGTTTGAGGGTTTAGAGTTTAGGATTTTGCGTTAATAGGGTTAGTAACAAGCGTTGCAGGTTTAGGTTCAGGGTTTAGAGTCAAGAGTTTAAGCTTTAGGGTTGAGGGTTCATTGGGTACGATGCTATAAGATCCTATTGGTGCTGAAACAGCTTCCTGGGATCTACATCCTAAACTCCTGAACCATGAAGCCCTCAAACTTCCCTTATAGACCCTCAACTTTTCATCCTAAGCCTTAAACCCTGACCCTAAGGGTCCAAAGGACCGAATAATCATGGACTTGGGTTGCGGATAGTAGTTTTGTAGGTTAGTAGTCAGACGCGTAGTTAGCTACTTGGACCCTTAGGGTGAGAGCCCTAAAGCCCTAAAGTATAATTATACTATACATATGACAAGCTCCCCCCCCCCAAAAAAAAACACCTATTCTACATATTACTACCCGATTACAAATCCCCTAAAGCCCTAGCCTTCCTTAGACCCTCAACTTTTCATCCTAAGCCTGAAACCCTGAACCCTAAACCCTAAACCCGAAACCCTGAGAGCCCTAAAGCCCTAAAGAAAAACGTGACCTTCGAGAGCGATCGTTCTGGTGAGGTCGTCGTCGGAGCGAAGAAGTTGGGGAACAAAAACGCCCGGGGCCCTGAACGGTAGGAAGGTTGAGGGTTCCTGTAAGGTTTAGGGTTTAGGCTTAGGATTTTCTGTTTTTTGGTTGAGGGTTCCTGTAAGGTTTAGGGTTTAGGGTTTTCTGTTTTGTGGTTTAGGCTTACTGTAAGGTTTAGGGTTTAGGTTTTCTGTTTTCTGGTTGAGGGTTCCTGTAAGGTTTAGGGTTTAAGGTTTTCTGTTTATTTGGTTGAGGGTTCCTGTAAAGTTTAGGGTTTAAGGTTTTCTGTTTATTTGGTTGAGGGTTCCTGTAAGGTTTAGGGTTTAGGGTTTTCTGTTTATTTGGTTTAGGGTTCCTGTAAGGTTTAGGGTTTAGGGTTTTCTGTTTATTTGGTTGAGGGTTACTGTAAGGTTTAGGGTTTAGGGTTTCTGTTTTGTTTGGTGGCCAGTGCGAGACCGAGGCATGCCGAACATCCCCACATAGTTCTGGAGTTGGTTCGGGGCGTGGTTTGCTGGGTAGTTTGAACCCCTTTTTAGCGTTTAGGGTTTAGGGTTTAGGACCCCTTGTATTCAACGTTTTTTCAAAAAAACCATGAGCGCCTCGAGTCCTCAGCACCCTGAACCTCAAGCAGCCGCTGCTTCCTTGAGTCCCTTTTTGCGCTTAAGCGTCGAGCTGTAAAGAAACCACTACCCTCAAAACCCACAACCCATAACACCACTCTCAGAAGCCCCAAATCCCTGCAAAACCCTGAAAGCACACTTCGAATTCTAAAACCCGTATCAAGCCCTTTAACAAGCTGTCCGAACTTCTATGGAACCTTTTGCAGGGCTCGTTGCTTCGCAATGTGCAGGAGATGCGCGGATCTTGCCTTCAAGACAGTCTCGCTGGGCTGCGCCTCGGACTTCAAAGGGGGTTTAACCAGGGTTTAGGACTTTGGAATTTAGGGCTTTTACAGGGCCCTTCCATGATTCAAAGGTCCCAGAATGATTTCTTTCAAAGGGGCTTACAGGGTAACTGTACGGATTGCTATGAGGGTTCTGTGATCTCCAGGGCCTAATTAATGATTAGAATTGGGTTTTGGGGTTTTAGCATTTATCGCGGTTTAGGGATCAAGATTTATAGACGGGTTTCGTACTCGAGTGTCCGACTGTCCAGCTCTGCCGCTGCATTGTTTCTTTGGGTGGTCTCCATATGAAGATTATGTAAATGGTAAGCAAAAGATACCCTTGCCGCAAAAAGATACTGGGGAACCTGTAGCTAGATGGAGGTTTCGCAAAAGGGTTGCCCTATAATTAACTTGTTGCACTTTAGGATTCGAAACCACCTCTATACAATATATATATATATATATATTTATTTACCTAGACCCCCCAACTACTTTCTATCATACCCCAAATACCCAATACTAAGGACCATAATGTCTCGATTAGAGGGCCCTTGGGCAAGGTTCCTTCTTGTAAGATCTGATATTATAGGCATGAAATGATAGACCGAGTGGGGCCCTTGTACATTGGGCCCAATCAAGCGTCTGAAAGCCAGGTTTGTTTCCGGACTTTGCAGCGGTCTATCTCCCAGATAAAAGATGGGATCAGCTTTTTGCAGAAGAAACCCCTAAACCCTAAACCCTAAACCCTAAAACAACTATGAGGTTTTGGGGGCTTCCAGGTGGGGCCTAGGTCCCCCAAAAGTTCTCACACCCCAATTCCGATGCCATAAGGAGATTAGATAAAGCACATTGGAGCTTTATCCGATGACCTGCACCGTACATAAATCGCTAGAGACTAAGTCCTGAGAGCCTGAAACCCCGAACCCAAGCCCTAAACCTTTCACGCGCCCCTTTATATAGAACCCCCGAAATCCTCAAGCCACAATGCTGCACCCGAAACTCCGTTTTTCTTGCAAGGCCACCCGAAACCCTAAAACGCTAAACCCTTAAACCCTTAAACCCTTAAACCCTAAACCCTAAAACCCTAAACCCTAAAACGCTAAACCCACTTCAAGCGCCCCACAGAGAAGCAGGTGCTCAACGATCTACGGAGCCGGTCTGACCCGACCAAGGACGTAATATAGAAGCCTCAATCATTACCTATACTATTTTGGGGTTCTTTATTATAAATATAACTACCCCAAAACCCTATTCTAATGATTAAGGCCCCTACATTAGCGCTCATGGGCTGTTTTTGGGCGCTGCAGTGGTTTAGGGTTCAAGGTTTACCTGGACCCTTCGCACCTACTTTTCTCAAGGACTTGCGCAAGGAAATCAGAATGTGGAAGCTAAGAAAAACAAATTCATCAGGTGAATTATGAGATTTAGGTAGGAGTTCCTTCAGCACGTTTTTGGGTTCCAAAGGGTTTTGTGTGGGCCCCTGTCATTCAAGGGACCTTCGATGGATTTTTAGTATGTGGGCTTTATTGTTTAAGCTGGCCAAGTCTTATGGGATCCTACGCAGTTTAGGGTTTTTACAGTTTAGGGTCCCCAGGTTGCAGCTATGATTCGGGGCTCCCTTTCTTCTAGAACTTGTGGCTACGCTCCGCAGCTAGGGCCCAGGCTTTGGCAAGGATTGGGGGGCTCCGGGGGTGTTCAGGTTCTGCCGACTTCTGGGCTTGCTCGTTTTTTTTGTTTTACTTAAGGGTTTAGGGTTTGGGCTTTAGGGTTTAGGGTTTAGGGTTGGGGGTTTAGGGGTTGGGGTCTAGGGTTTTCCCGTTCTTTTCGGGCATCATGAGCCTTACATAGAGGGCATGCGTCGGGTTTGTATCGTAAACGAAGGATTTAGTGAGATCCATTTCCAGGACCCCTACGGATGCCATCTTCTACATTATCGCCATCGAGCCAGTGATGTTTGTTTGCAATCGCCTCTGTTGCAATGTCAGGCGGGGCAAGCGGGTGTGCAAACCGTAAACCTCAATCCCGCACACTAGACCTAAACCCTAAACCCTAAACCCTATAAACCCCTAAACCCTAAACCCTAAACCCTGACCCCTAACCCTAAAGCCTAAACCAGTCCTAATCTCGCCAAAAACACCCTAAGCCTGAAAAGCGCACCTAAGAAGAAGGCTGGGGCGAAGGCTTCAGCTGTGGGGCCGCAGGTGTTTGAGACTTCCGGGAAAGGCTTTTGTGTTCCTGCTGTGGGGGGTTAGAGATTTTGTGGTTCGGGGCGTGAGGGCGTGAGCACCATCAGATCCAGTAGTTGTCATTTTCCATAAACTAAGTTAACTTAGCAGCGGTTCTGCAACGGCGTGTGTGCCAAGGGAACGCACCAAGGTCCTCTGATGCGGTTTCGTAGATGATCGGACCCACCGATTCCTCAAATCTCCCTGGTGTTTTTAAAACTAACAGAAGCCGTGAACCCCGAAACCCCTATAAGACACCCTAAGAAACCCTAAGAAACCCTAAACCCTGAACCCCGAAAAAGCCCTAAACCCTAAACCCTAAACCAGGCCCTGAATCTCCCGAGACCTAAACCTCAAAACGTTACAGCTGGAGACCCATGGGACCCGAGGAATCCCCGAAACATTCACAACACATGGGTACTTCTCTATTTTAGGGTCGGTCCCCAATCTCAGTCTTTAGGGTTTACGGTTTAGGGTTTAGGGTCTATACATGGGTAGTTCTCTAAATTAGGGTCCCCTTTTAGGTCCCCAATCTAGTACGGCACCCTTATAAAAAGGAACGCTAAAAGGACCCTAATTTAGAGAACTACTCACATTCACATGAATACAGGGACCTGAATAATTAGAATAGGGTTTAGGGTTTAGGGTTTGGGGGCCCATTATACTATATAACAAGGATCCCCAAACAGTATAGGCTCTAAGGACTCATGTTATACGGCTTTTGGGCCCAAAGGCCATCCTACAGAAGGCTTTTGGGCTGTTTTGAGCCTAGGGTTGAAGAACATGCCCTTATCGAAAGGAACCCTAAACAGGGTTTAGGGTTTAGGGTTTAGGGTTTAGGGCTTAAACCCTGGACTATAATACCCTTCTTCCAGCCGTGAGCAAGAACCCAAACCCAAACCCCGAACCCCAAACCACCCGAAACCCAAAGCCCTAAACCCTTGAACTTAGGGGCCTTAATAATTACCTATGCTATTTTGGGGGTTCCATAGTATAACTATAGTACGTCTAACATACCCCCCAAACCCTATTCTACTTATTAAGGCCCCCACATTAAACCCTTAGCCTAAGATGTGATTCGACTGCCCTGGTAGGCTAAACCCTAAACCCTAAACCCTAAACCCTAAACCCTAAACCCTAAACCCTTAGCCTAAGATGTGATTCGACTGTCGTGGTAGGCTACTTGGATGGGCCGGGTGGTTGCT
>CAJNDV010022035.1:14185-41130 GCA_905221635.1 Symbiodinium sp. CCMP2456
AGCCGTTTCACCCCAAAGCCCTAAGCCCTTACTCCTAAATCCTAAACCCTAAACCCTAAACCCTAAACCCTAAAGGCCCAAAACCCTAAACCCCAAAGCCCTAAACCCTAAACCCTAAATCCTAAACCCCTGGTATCAGCGAGTCCGGTCGAAGGCCATGCCGGGAGCCGCATCAAGTCGAGTATGCCCAGCAGAAGGTGCAGACTACAGCCCCGAGACACCCCGAGAGCCCCTCCCACAAGGCTTCTCCAGGTAGTTCTCCTTCATAAAATGCACTAGGATAAATTCTCCTTCATAAAATGCATTAGGATATGTAGGGATTTTCAGCTCCCACAAGGCCTTAGTTCAGCGGTCTGGGGAGTTGGTAGACAGGTTGGCTAGTTTTTGTTGTTTTGATTGCCCGGGGGTTGTGGGGCCACGTGTAGAGAAGCTTAGTTTAGAGAACATGACGCCGCGGCGGTGTGTGTTCGAGGGTCTTTGCCTTTCTCTGCGAGTTTGGACCTCATGTGTTCGGCTGCAATGCAGTCCTTGTCGAGTAGAGCCGCTGTTCTGTCAAGTGTTTGAGAGGGACAAGCCGACAATGCCAACCTTGAAAGCGGTGATGCTTTTTCGAAAAAACCCAAACCTTGTGGTGCCATAGATGGTTTGTGACAAGCCCAGATATGCAAAGGAGCACGCTGTTCGCATAACCCGAAACGCATCAAAACAGGTGATGGCTTGCCTAGGAAAGCAGACCCCAAAATTCGGCGCCAAAGTAGCATCTCGTCTCTATCATGCATGGCTTCTGGCACAATTCCACACTTGTAGTAGTTTGCGTTGGCACTCTGGGATGCCTGACTCTATACAGTCTACACATGTACGGAGATCCTTGGAAGGCTTTTATTCAAGGCCTATATTATAGATAAATAAGTATGTATACATACACACATGTATGTATATATATATATAGACATGTGCATGTATATTGACTTGGAATGCTGGCGAGTCTCCGGGAGGGTTCGTGGGCTTCAGCAGGCAGGTTGAGGGTTCAAGACATCGAAGAGCTTGGGATTGGCAGAGCCCTGACAGTTTAGGATGTAGGTCGTCTAGGATGTTGGGTTGAGGTAGTGCAAACCTTAAAGGCCTAGGCGTCTGTTCGACAAGCTGAGAATGTATCAGACATGCAGTGCTCATGTGCATCGTCTTTGGCGGGTCCCCCTCAAACAGGACATGGGGCTATTTTGGGGACACGGAAGTGCATCGCATGCTTTCCATTTCTGCCGTGCTGATCATTATCCCGTGTGTGTCACTGTAAGTGTCAATCATCGTTGCATCTGCAGCAGTGGGATCATCATGTAGACAAAAAGCAGCAAGATCCTGATTACACTGATGCCTATGCGCAGGACCAACAAATCAAAAAATCCCCCGGGCCAGACGATGTAGGGTTCGGATGTGTATGCCCTTTTAGTTCCTATTGCAGTTATACTTTAATGGACCCCTGAGCCCAATTATGAATATCAAGGCCCCAATCGTAGACGCAGAGTCTGACAGCTGGTGGGTCTTCGCTTGAGTCGATTCAGGGTTAAGGGATAGGGAGGGACAGTGGCTACTTCATAGGGACGGTGGGCTACTTCGTGGGGGTCCTTCCTACTCTGGCCAGTATTTGGGTCGCGGTTCAGGAACCATTTCCATGCAAGCACTTAGCTGGAGGGTGGAAGTGAACAGATTTTCGTTCAGACAGAATTAAATCATCAAACCCTGTGTTTCGTAGCCGTCGAACTCCTCAAAGCTGAGCGCCGAAGCCAGAAGAAACCCTGAGGACTCAAGCCTGTAGACAATGGAGTACATAAACCTTACCCTAAATAGTAGGATCCTTATTATAAGGACACCAAAAAAAGGACCCCTTGTTTTCGGAAACTCCCATAGGCATTTTTGGGGTTCTAGAACTGCAGAGGTGCTGCAGCTGTGGCTGGGCACCCATTCGCGCTTCGCCGGGAAGCGGTCCCGCGCCTACATGGGGCTGCGGAAATTCAGCCCTGAAGTAGACCCTCAAGTATCCAAAGCCCTTCGTTATAACTTCGTAGACCCCAAGCAAAGCCAAGAATGAAGCCCCTAACCGTTCAAGGCCTGAGACCCACAACCTAAACCCTGAAGCCATAAACCCTAATACAGCATCTCGATTGTGTCGTTTGCAGATTTTGCCTGCAAAATCCGAGTGTCAGCGTCCGACAAAGCAGCCCGAAGCCTTAAATAATCCATCCGGCATATGAGCGCTCAAGCTCTTGGCAGTTGACTGTCTTGCTTTTGCCATCTTTGGCGCATTTTGGGCTGTTAGCAGCCAGCTGTCAAGGCGCGTAGTCGTTTGGGTTTAGGGCTTGTGGAAGCTATTGATAGGTTTCATATAGCGTACTTATCGAGGTGCCTGACCACTTCGCCCAGGTGGGAAAGTATTTTGTGTCGAGCCAATTGGAAGATGGCCTGCTAGCCATGATCCCCCATCTGTCCCAAGTGTAAAGCCATAAATCGTGGATCACAAGCACTAAAACCCGCAAGCCCCAAACCCCAAAGCCTTCTGAGGCCTCAAAGCCCAAAGCCCTGAACATGTAAAAGCCCATTCGCGTTCGAATAGAATGCTTCTCACAGAGAACCCAAACACTGCCTAGTCATAGTGGGTTTCGCCTAGCAGCAATCTTACAGCATACATAGCAAGAGCAATGCCTTCAGCGTGGCACGTTATTACCAAGCCCTTGAGGCTGCCACGAAACCTTAAGCAACCCTTCAAGAACCACATAACACACGATACAGCCCCATGAGTCCAGATAAACCCCTTCAGACACAATCGTAGAACTCTTATGGCCATGGTGATTGAACCCTTGTAAACCGATGCAGAAACAACCCTGTAGAACCCGTGGGACCTTTTACAAACGGCCGTGCAAAGCCCGAAAAACCTAAACCCGCCAGACCTCTCTTGCTCAGGCGCCTCGCCCACGTTGAAACTCTAAACCTTATAAGCCCTACACCCTACACCGTAAAAACCTCAGCCCTAAACCCCTAACCCCTGAAACCCCAAACCTTCCCGGGAATTCCATGTAGCCTAAACCCTAAACCTAAACCCTAAACCCTGAACCCTAAACCCTAAACCCTAAACCGATTCCATGTAGCCTGGGCAAAGGCTGCAAGCCCGGCGGCCCTGGGACGCTCAGCTCTTAAGCCTTGGGCTGGTTTAGGGCTTTAGGGTTTTTGGGTTTTTAGGGATTTTAGGGTTTTTGGGTTTTTAGGGATTTGGGGTTTTTGGGTTTTTAGGGATTTTTGGGTTTTTGGGTTTTTAAGGATTTTTGGGTTTATGGGTTTAGGGCTTTAGGGTTTTTGGGTTTTTAGGGATTTAGGGTTTATGGGTTTAGGGGTTTAGGGTTTATTTTTTAGGGTTTTTGGGTTTTTAGGGATTTGGGGTTTATGGGTTTAGGGGTTGAGGGTTTAATTTTTAGGGGTTTGGGGTTTGGTGTTTGAGGTTTGGGCTGGGTTCAAGCATCCAGGGTTTAGGCTTGAAGGGCATCAGGCGTACGCTTTGGGGTTCAGTGTTTAGGGTTTAGTTCTGTGGACCTTGCACCCTACGGACTCGCAGACAGCGGAGAGTTGAGTAGACTTTACCCTACACGCGTAAACTTCAATGCGAGGATCCCTGACAAGCTACGTAGGCATTGAAGAGTTCAGTGAGGGTTACTGCCTAGAAGAGTTATAAGGTCTACTATGACGGCCGCTATAAAGGCGACTCTCAGGTCTACCTTAACGGTTACTACAAGGTCTTCTTGAGGGCGACTAAAAGGTTGAGCGCTTCGGGACTTTAGGTTACCGGGGTCTTGCGAAAAAGGTACCTCTAAGTGACTAATGTTCTGCTTTTAGACTGGCGCTGTCTGTGCATGATATGTATGTACGTGTATATGGAGGTTTGGGGTATGTAGATTGTACAAAAGTATCATGGAACTTTCGCCATGGCGCATCATGCTTCCAGACCATCCTCGTCGACCCCGTCAGGAAGGCGCGACTTCGCCCAAGGAGACGCAGGAACCAGCGGCCAAAGTTTCGGAACTTGCGCCGGCGGCAGATCAATCGAAGCCCTAAACCACCTAAACCCCCGAAACCCCTAAACCCTAAACTCCTAAACCCCAAATCCCTAAACAACCTAAACCTTTATAAACCCTAAACCCCGTGGCTGGAATCCTGGAATGAAGATGATGGAGGCACGAAATCTACGAGAGACCGCCTTGATGCCGACAGATGCGCATCCGAGTCTGAAAACCATGGACCCTGGCAGAGAACCCAAGAAAGCATCACTTTGCGACCCGTGTATGTATACATGTATGTATGTGGTATGTATGTATGTATGTATGTACATACGTATGTATGTATGTCTGTATGCATGGGTGTGTATATATATATATATAGTACATACTTACATGTGTGTGTTGGTGTGTGCCCATGCTACGCTACTCGGCTGCTAGCCTAGGTACCACAGAGGTGTTCATGATTCAGAACGATGCGAGCAAACAGCCCTAAACCATGAGCAAAGAAGTATGAAAAAGACGGTTTCGAACCATAAATCCGAAAGACTCCATGCC
The DNA here is from genome assembly GCA_905221635.1 of Symbiodinium sp. CCMP2456. Classification (NCBI taxonomy): domain Eukaryota; class Dinophyceae; order Suessiales; family Symbiodiniaceae; genus Symbiodinium; species Symbiodinium sp. CCMP2456. The sequence continues at coordinate 18,781 of CAJNDV010022035.1, forward strand.
CTAAACCCTGAAGCCATGGAATCCTTAGGACCTCAACTCTACGGAGTCTCCTGATCCCCTGAGCAGGTGTACTTGTAAGGGCTCCCAGCAACTTGCAAACTTCGGGGTGGCTTGCTTTCAGAAGTCAATGGCTTTGCCAAGTTTGGCGCCTGCTCCTTGGGCCGTTTGGGTATCCTATTTGATGACCGGGGTTAAGATCCCCTAATCAGACAAATGAGAAGGGGAGCAAAGACAGAGCCGCATTGGACAACCTACAGTAGCAAGGCTGTAGGTTTCCTGTCGCGGCCCACGAGATCGCTGAAAGGCCAAGAAGCTTTCACACGACTTTCCGCAGAAGCTGATGCACTACCTGTGGAGATCGCGGCAGGCAGGGTCTTCCGCGTTGGTTTTCCAAACCTAAGCAAAGGTTGCCATCATTGTAACAAAATCTGTCAAGCCGTGTTAAGATTCCTCGTGTGGGCTCCCATGCTTGGTAAGACACGGGAAAGCATTTACATGTGTCCTTGGGGGCCACAGCCCTGAACGCTGGAATCGCAAGAGCCTCTCGCCAAAGTATGAGAGAAAGCCTGAAGCCGATCGGCGGGCTCAGTGTTTGCTGGTTTAGGACCTGCAAGACCCCCTTTGAGACTAAAGCATATTGGTAACTATGTTTCAGGGTTCAAGTTTAAATTTGAAGGCTTAGGGTCGTTTTGCGATCTCCCAGAGAGGATGCCACTGCTCTATTTCAGGAAGACAGTGCAAAGCCACAAGATATCTTGGCTTTTGAGGAACCCCCTCCATTCTGCTTAATCATTTGGACGTTTGTAAGACACACTTGGAAGACCCATGAACACCCCAAATATCGTTCCTGAAGCCCGGTCTTTCCATCAGGAGCAGAGCATGCTGACGTCTATCGCTCTGGCTGGTGCCTGTGCGTTCTTCCTGAAGCGCTTGAGGCAGAGGGGGCGTGACTTTCGCGAGATGCATCTCTTTCGTGGGTGCCTCACTTCTTGCTATTATCATCATCTTGCCCGTGTTGTTCTCATAAAAACGATTCCATTAGTATCCATGTTTTCGGTAGTAGGGTCATAACATATGTCCATGATGGTCTGCATAGGGCTTTTGACTTCTGCTAGTGCAGTAGAGCAGCTTGAGACCCTGTTCTGCGCATGTAGCAGTTGTCACTCAAATTCTGTTAGAGTGGCGGTTCGTATGCGTTGTTGCTCTATAAGTCGCAATCACGATTCCACATTGTTGACGGTGTTCTTTCGTAACTTACCGTATTAGCAGCCACCGAACATCCTAATGCCACGTGGTTCGGCATTTTAGGGCGTATAGGGTGTAGGACAAGATCTAAGCTTCGATAGGGGTTCAGGGAGACCTGGGGGATAAGCATCTTAATGGGGCTAACGTATCCATAAGGATGATTTGAGCTCATGTTTTCCTTTTCCTAAGCCAGTAGGAGCAGGCCTGGCTAGTTGCCCTACCCCGAACCCCGGAACCGTAAACACAATACTCGTCGAAATCCTAGACTCCCTAGACCCTAACATACCTTAAACCCTAATCCTTGAACCCTGCATTCGTTTGTGGAGGCAGCTGCACCTGATGCGCTGTCGCACAGCGCTGCGTCAGCTCGCTTGGTATAAGGCTGGCTCAGACAGTATGTTGTTATGCGAACAACTGGCCTCATAGGTTCATGATCTGCTGGCCTTGCACTGCTTATTTAGTCTTTAAAGCCTAAGCATATACATTTTAGATACATCGACCACTAGGGCAGTGCTTTTGGTGGGTTACTGGAACGTCTCCTTCGCCTCGAAAATGCTCACTGCTGTGCTGGAGTCCGTAGGGGAAGATGCTGTTGATGTACCCAAATTTGAAAGCCCGATGGAAACGGGGATCCCAGGACTATCTCACAGTCCGAAGACCATGCACAGAGAGGGCTTCAATGGTTTGAAGCAGATTTCCAAACCTCCGGATGCTGAAGCGGGTTTCACTGTGGACAACTGGGGCTTTCACGATGTTTACTGCTGTGCTGTTTATGATCTGCTTGAAGTACCTGAAAGTTTCTCATTAATGGCGCTTAAAACTCGTAACACGGTTACTCAGACTGAAGATGAACCAAAACCTCAGCTTTCATCTCTGTCCTAAATCCTCAACCGAGCAATGAGCCTTGAACCACCAACTAAGAGCCCTGAACCAAGACTTAACATTTTGAAGCTATGTAAAGATCTGCAACATGGTGGCAGAGGCCCTTTTTGCTGCTTCCCACTTCATGGTTTTCGCCGTGTTTATGATGCGCGGGCGGCAACAGGTGGAGCTACTTTTCCAGCACCTGTTCAATACCATGTTGCAGTAGCCTTTCTAGTAATCATTTCTAGTGACCTTCTTATGGCCAACATAGTAACGGTTTTCAGTAACTCTTATAGTGTAACCCTATAGTATGTTCCTGTAGGGCTGAGGGTTTAGTATTTGAGTTGTGAAGAAGGAAGGTTGCCTGATGACTGCCGAACTACAACACCACTCAAGTGCACGAAACCTGACATACTACATGGCTATCTGGGCTTCTGGGGACTTTGGCGGGGCATGCCGAGTATACTTTGCTGTGGCACGTGCAAGGCAATTCATGTGCGTGAACCATCATAATGATATCTACAGTCTCCGTTGTAATGCCTTGCTTTTGGTTACTCATTTCAACATGCCATCTAGCCAAAAAAAATTAAATCCCGAGAAACTACAATGGAGACTATAGATGCGTATCAAGGCCGGCCATGGCTTGAGCCAAGGGCCCCTGAGCACCATTACTTTGCAGCCGTAGGCGATGTCGCACATTCCCAAAGCTTTGTGCCAGAAGCCCAAGCCACAACCCCAAAAAGCCTGGGACATGGCCCTGAGCTCCAGATTCCAAACCACCAGCCCCAAATCCCAAGTGTTACATGGCCAGTAAGATTCGTATTTGCTTTCCTGAGGGCTCCGAATACACATCTAAACTTCCATGATAAAGAGAAACCAAAACGCCCGCCTCTAATTTATCGAATTATTAGGATCCTAAAGTACTTGCTTCTCTTGGTAAGGAATGGTTTGAACGGGACGTTGGAAGATCACGCTTTTTGCTTCAAGGGTCCGGGGATGTAATTAAACAATAAGGCCCAGGCGATTGCAGGTAAGGCAGCACAGGTACATCTGCTTGTACCACTGCCTAAAGGGAACCATCCGCATGGCTTCAAGACCAGCTTCTAATTATCGGCTATCGGGCTTTCGGGCTTAAGGCCATGCGCGCAGGCGAGGGACAAGCGCAAAGGCATAGTGTCAGCAACTTCTGCGCCGGCACGGCGAATGTCGATGAGGCTTGCTCGTCTTGGCGGCTCCGGGGTTAGGGATATGCGGTTCAGATATGTTCAGATTCCCCTGTATCCCAATGCCGTCCTGCCTAGACTCTCGACTGCCTGCAAATTCCGGAACCTACCTTGCGCCGCTATTGCAGCTGTACGGACCCAGAAAAACAAAAGCATACGGAAGCACGTACTATCGTCTCAGTAGCTACACTGATGTTGTCCCTGTCTCGTCGTCATACAAGTATACTATCTAGTATCACCCTCGACCTGAACAAGACCCCGACAGTAACTCTTCAGAAGCTTTGTCGGCACCCTAGCCCTAAAGTTATAAGAACCCCTGGCCCCCTGACTATGAAGACTAAAGATCATGCTAAGGCGCCTGTATTCGGTGAACCCCGGCCCATGTCTGTGTGGCCGAGGTGACTTAGAAGCCTCGTGCCTCCCTCATACGGTTTAGGGTTCAGGTTTAGGAAGTTTCAGCCTTACATAATGCCAGGTTTGTTGAGATGTTTGAGGGTTTACGAAGGCTAGACTGCATGCACGAGGATTTCGCAGGAGCATCTAGGAATCCAAGGAAAAAAGTGGTTCCCATTGAATCAACAGATCAGCAGGAGCGGAGACTGTGAGGGCATTGGGAATCCTAAACCCTACCTACTGGGGCATTTGGAGTGCCAGGAGATGTAGAAAATCTGGTCATTGAGGGGTGGATCATCTATATCCCAAAGGCTTCGAAGGCCAAGGCTCTCAACATCATAGTACTCACAGAACTTTAAGGCCTGGAGCCCTTTGTTGCCTAAACGCCTACAGCGGGCCACGGGGATACGTCATGATCCTTTCACGAAGAAAAGACAGGGCCGATCGTGTAGTCCCTGACTAGACACCACCTGCAGACGGAGCCTTCATGGAAACATGCGGAAGCTACTCGAAATCAAACATCTTTCTAGATCCCTCTCAGACCGCAGAACGCACCTGGCTTCTTACACCCGCTACACTCTGCCAATCCCCTGTCATATAACCTTTTTTGTGCATGCAGGCCCCCGTTCTGATTTAAGGTCTAACCCTTAACATGGGATGTCAGAGGCGGTCCACCTTAAACCTTAAACCTAGATAAGAGCATGAGAGTCGAAACCTAAACAACCACACCGTAAAGCCTAACCCATCCGCCGCAGGCGGCGTTCCTCCGACGCAGAGGTCTTCTTCCAGAATGCAAATCCCTTGCAGCTGGCGCCACGGCTGATAATATAGAAGCCAAAACAATTGCCAATATTACTGTTGGGGTTCCTTATATCATAAGTATACTTTAGAAGTAAAGGGGCCCAAAACCCTATTCTAGTTATTAAGGCCGCTACATGAATAGTGATCGCGGTTGAGTTCCATTCGGATGTTGATTGGCTCATGCCGCCTAGTACGTTTCGAACAGGAGGGTCGCGGTTTTAGCTTATGGCCTCGTGCGCTGAACTGTTTTGTGGCCTGCAGAAACCCGAAGCCCTATATGCGTAAATCTTACAACATATGAAACCTGAAACGGTCGGTTCCCCACCATGCCCACATAGAACCCTTACACCAGAATCCACATAAAGCCCTCAAAGCTACCCTCAGAATGTAAGCTCTGGATGAACTCAGGTGCGGACATACCTCACCAAGCCAGGCCATGTCGATATTTTGTTTTGTCTTCTTGTGGCTACCCTAAGTGCTGAGCCTCAGACTGCTAAACTCGTCAAGCCAGTCTTCGGTTTCTCTGAGATGTTGGAGAAGTTTCATAACTGCTTCACATGACGGTCTGCCGAGTTTTCCGTCGTGGGAAGTCGTGCAATTTCAGGAATTGTGGGTTCTGGGGGTCAGGGGAAAGCTGGTGACTTGTTGGTCTTATCGCATCCGGGGCTACTGCTTCTTGTGCTACGTACTCGTGCTGATAGGGTACGCTTCGGCTGTTGCTGCTTCTGTGGCTGCTGATGGTGCCATGTAGGGACTGGGGACCCACACCCCTTGAAAATAACCTTGAATCCTAAAACCGAACCCTACATCAGAAAACCTTGAAACGCTGAGCCCGGAGCGAGTGTGCGAGTCGAAACACTGAGCCCTAGATCCTATGCCCGAAACCCTGTCCACGGTCTGCTACATCCAGCTCTATGCGGTAGTCCTGGTAGCGTGGCACCGTGTCCTCACTTAGCTGAGCATCTCTCGGAGCCATGTCTGCTAGCATTTTTACATTCCTATGACCATTGTTATGAATACAGATACAATGACAAGAATTGCTATTCCTGCCGCATGACTATACTACTATTACTTCTGCGTACTACTATTGCTAGTGCTCGCCGTCATTGATCGTCCTCGACGCGGCTGGCACAGCGCCGCCGGAGCTTCTGAGGCTTGGCATGTGCTGCGGAACTGTCCCATGCTATGCCCTCCCCCACTCTCTGCGGAGAAAGCCTGGCGTTGGCCATGTTTTGCGAAGAACGTCGGCAAGGACGGGCCGTGGTTCGCGACAGCTGCACATGCGACAGCTCCGGCGGAAGCCCTACAACCAACAGCCGGTTGAGGTATGCCAAAATAGCCCAAGCCGACCCAAGTCCAACCTTTCCAGTAAAACAACACCGGCAAAAAATCATCTGCCTTGTCTTTGCATAGTGAAACACTTTAGTGCAGGAAAACAGAAACTTCAAAGAGACGGTTGTTGAAGGATCTTTGGAAGCCTCTTCACCCATAACGAACCCCTTATGGAACACCCTGAACCCGCATGGACCTTGCTAAAGCCCTTCGGCATGTGGACTTGGGTTTCGGGGTTTCGGTTCGCTGCACTGGCATGTGTTAGCGTTTTGGTGTTTCGAGGGGCTTTGTGGAGTTGGGGCTTAAATTGAATTTAAGCTTTGGGGTGAGGGCTTTGCAGAAGGGTTTAGGTTCTATGTGGTTTCGGGTTTAAGATTGAAGGATCTACAATAAGCCCTAAAGGGCAGTATTGGGGTTCTGTTGTTTTTTGGAAGTTTGTCCTATCCAGGCCGCGGTCGCGCAAAGACAACGTCGGGTGATGAAGGCACCTTTGCTGTTTTTGTTATCGACATGCCGCAGAAGCCGAGTTCCCTGCGAGGGCTTTAGGGTGTACAGGGTTATAAGAAGGACCCAGTGACTTCTATAGTAGGTTACTGATTTATGGGTACTGTATGGTTTTTACAGGGTTTACAGACAGTACCCAACTCCATGCATAACTGGCTAGGTAACTGGGAAGTGAGCTTCCAGCATTCGACATGCATTCGGATTCAAGTACTGCATTGGCAGATTGTCTTACCTTGCTGTTGGAAACGATTGACTAGGGTAATATAGGGGCCTATACAATTACCAATACTATTCTGGGGGTTCCGGGTTATAATTCTGGTATCATATACCCAAAACCCTATTCTAGTTATTAAGGCCCCTACATTATGGTTTTGGGATTTCATGGCAAGTAAGCATGACAAGCAATGTCGCTGTCGCCGCCCCCCGCTTTTGCTGACACATCGCTGCCCCTCCTGCTTCTCATCATTTTTACAAGGGCCCTATTCATTACCTATACTATTAGTTTGAGGGTACCCCCAAACCTTAATCTAGTCATCAAGGCCGCTACATTATGTCTTTTTGGGTTGTGGAAGCTTGGCGAGTTAAGCTTCCTCTACGAAACCCGGATGTTTGGTACCCGCCAGTAGGGTCCCAGCATAAGCGCTGTAATGTGAATACTTAGAAAGAACATCCCTTTCTTGTCGGTTGGAATTATTGAAGTCCTGGTTCTGAGATAGATTCCTGAACCATCAGCCTCAAACACCCCTAAACCTCCAGCCCATTATAGAGATCAGAAGCTTGACGGGCTTGGGGCGAAGAACTTGCAAGAATGAGCATTTCGGGTGTGATCACTGGGTAATCACGAGTATAAGCGAGAAAGTTTCTTGAAGAGGCGAGAAAAGCGACTTGCAGCGGAAGTTGCGTGCCGCGAAGACAGCCCCAGCGGCTTGGTTGGGTCTTACGAAGGATTATCTCGGATTTACGACCTCGTGGAAATTACAGACAGTTTAAAGAGGTTTGGGGGTTAGACTGTGACAAAGGTAGGGTTTGCAAAAGGGCCACAAATGTCTTACAGAATATAGGGTCCTAAATAATTACCAATACTATTTTGGGGGCTCCTTATTATGCTTATAGTACAATATACCGTATATACCCCAAAGCCCTGTTCTGATTTCAGAGATTCTGAGAGAAGTGCCAGGAATTAAGTGCAGGTTGGCGCTGTATTGTCAAATTTCACATGAGGCCCCGTCTCGGTTTGGGGTTTTCTGGGTTAGACAACCTATGAAGGGAACTATGTAAACAGGCTGTTGTTCATAGCTTTGAGCTGTTGGTCTAGTGTCCAGGGCTTCGGAGAAGGCTGCCAGGGCTTGCAAACATATCCCTGAGCCCCAAAGATTGAGCCCTAAAGCCCGAAACCCAGCCACTTGGTACCCTAAACGGCTTCCAGTTTTTGGTGTAGGGTAATTAGGTTTCAGGTTTTTGTGGCACAAGGGTGGCGTGAAGCCTGAGAGATCCAGAAAGAGACCGACCCCGAATTCGGAGAAGGAGCTGCCCACGAGAAGATGTCGTCAATAAACCATCGAGTCGCCCAAGCGGGAAATGCACGAATCAGGGTTTTGAGGCGTTTCTAGCATTTTCATTCTGTAGCCTGATCCGGATGAGCCCGCAGTGGCAGCTTCAGAAAACAAGACAACTTAGCACATCCCAACAAAAGCTGGGCTCCATTACGAGTACATGGCCAGTACATGGGAGTTCCGCCAGGAAAGGGCACCAATACAGACCACAACTATGTGGATGCTATTTACTGACCGGTAGTATGGACCTGTGATTTCACCAAGTCGCAAGTTCCCAAATAGTAGGGGTTCAGGTGCCCAAAACCAAAACCATTCAGAGTCCGAGTGCCCGGGCCCTCAAGGAAATGAGGTACAGTTCCCACTAGATCCTAGATCTTAACCCTAAACCAAAGAATGAGAAAGGTCGTGGATGTCAACAGCCTCGAGCATCGTCTGGCGATGCAAGGCCAGCATGCCCCAAACGTTTCGTTATGGGCCCAAAGGACCTAAATCATTATGTACTTGGGTTTAGGATAGTGGTTTAGTGTCTAGCCTCAAGGTTTGGAATGCCTGAAACCACATCGCCTTCTTGTCCTACTGCAGTCACTAGTACATGTCACGCCAGGAAAAAACCATGGACCCCCATGAACCCCTTAAAACCTCACTCCCCAAACCCTTTGCATCTCATCACAAAAAGCCTAGAAGCACAAGCCCTGCAAGATCGAGATATCCCTCTGAGCCCCAAAATCCGAAGGCCCCCAACCCGACTTAACCTTGAAACCTAAACCCTTAGGCCGTCATAGAACCTCCACCGGAACCACTGTAGTACCTTTAGGTACCCATAACGGGCCCCTTAAAAAGGTACCCAGCGACCTGAACACCACAACAAGACAGTGAATCTCCCAAAGAGTCCAAACCGCCTTACTTAAGATTGCACCTTACATCGCAAGCACCCCCCTAAAAAGTAAGTATATAAGGTATATTCCTGAATCAACTGGTTTGGGTGTCTTTGGGTGAGGTTTTGTTTCTACAGGGTGCCTTTTACATGCAAGCCCAGCAGAATTATGTGGAAAGCTGAAGCTTTGGCAAGCCCTTAAACCTTAGACATCTAGAACCCCTTAGGCCAGAAAGCCTTGAATCCAATTGAAAGCCGTGCCTGCTGATGGACTCCCGCAGAGGCCCTTTTACAGACAGAGTCTTGCTTAAGAAGCTTATACGAGCCTCAGAGCATGCTTACAAAGACCAAGAAAGAGCCTATAGAACTATTCGTGAAATCGTTACAACGCGCTAAACAGCTAAACTGGCGATCGGGGAGGAAAAGCGGGCTCCTGGCAGGATTTTGCCTTCGTCCGCGGCAAGACATGGCGGCCAGAGGGGGCAGCAAGAACAGGCAGCCTGTGTGTGTGTGTGTGTTTCCTAGGCCGTTGTTGCACATCTGCTTTCTAGTTCTCTGCCGTATGTTCTCAAAAACCTTTTCCTTGCTAAACCCTAACCAAGAGTCATGCGTCTTGAGGGGCCTACAAGAACAGCTCCGCTTACTTCGGCCAAAATCCTGAACCCTGAAGCCTCGACTGTAGTGTAGGGGCTAAATTAAATGATTGCCAATACAATCTTGGGGATTTCCTTATCATAATAATTTTAGTATAATGGGCCTCAAAACCATATTCTAATGATTAAGGCCCTGCTACTAAACCCCAAATCCAGAGCCCGACGGCATCCTGCTGCAACGTGTCGTCACTCAAAGTACGGGAGGAGGTTTGCCGGGGTTTGGAGGTGTTCATAGCGCTTTCGGAATTTCAGAAGGTTATCCATTTCTACGGCTAGCACCCTGCAATCACAAAGCATTTGCATTTTTTATATTGACGGTTCCACAGAATCCATATGCACTTAAAACTTCAGAATATCAGCCACTTGTCATGGGAAGAAAATTGCAGCATCTCGCAGGATCGCTTAAGGCTGATGGGCTTGTGGCTATTGGCTTCTAATCCCGATAAACCCTAAACCCTTGCTTCAGGCCTTCATGTGAGTCCATGAACCTTGCAAGCCTGACCCGAACCAGAAGCCCGAAACCCCCAGCTCAGTTTTCCAGGTTTGCGGAAAGCCCTATACACTACCCTCTACACTAAACTACTATTACTACATTCTTTACACTACGAAACGATTCTCCATCCTTAGCCGTCCGTATAGACCACGTGACCACGTGGACAACGCCGACAGAAACCTTCCGTGAAGAGTTTGCACTGCCGAACCTTCTCCAGATACCGTTCAGCAGAGTGGCATTGAGCGTTTAGGTAAAAGGGTAATGAGTTTGGTTTATTCTGATTCATTTAAATTTCTGCATGGGAGCATGTCTAGAGTTGAATCTTGCAGAGCATGCATGTACAGCAGCCGTTTCATTACTATACAGTGGGCTTGAATAATCAGCACCCTAGCTTTAAGCGGTCCTTGGTCCTTTTGTTATGGAGTTATAGTGGACCACTTTTCGCTTGCCTGTTGCGTCAAGCTTTTTACGCTCGTACCCTTCACCGTAACTCAACTCCGCTGAACCCTGAATCCCGGAACTGGTACCAGACAGGCAGGCATCACGTGCCCCGAAAGAGTCGTCTCCCGGCAGCAGGGTGCCAAGGATCAGAGGACTTTAATGCAAGATGAGCAAGGCAACTATGATATTGTTTTCTTTCTATGTGTTTTACCACCTGGAAGCTCAATCGACTTGAACCTTGCAGGTCCGAAGCAGTTAGAAGTTTGGTACTTGGGTTTACAGTGGGGTTATGCGAGTTTAGGGTAGCATGGTGATTCACGCATCTGAGCTCGCTCTAGAAGAGTATTCTGGTTTAGGATAGTAGTGCTGTAGGTTAGTACGAGTATGATGATACGGTGAGTCACTGGGACCGATAGGGCATGGATCAAGACTTAACCTTCAAACCTTTTGGACTCTGAAGGGGTTGAGATGTGGGAGTTTCCGAAAATTAGGGGTACCTTATTTTGGGGGTCCTTATAATAAGGATCCTATTATTTAGGGTACTATATTAGGGTCCCCTATTTTCGGAAACCCCCATGTAGGTCCTTTGCTTGCAAATTCAAGCTTAAGCTCCCTGGGTAGTTAGGAGAAGTAAGTAGGTACCATCGGCCGAAGTGCGTTCATGTTGCTCTGAAGACGTCACCCTTACATTCGGTCCTTGCACGCCGCAGTGCCGCAACATTCAGACCACTCCACCTAATGTATAGCTGCCCCATAACCCCCTAACACGGTAGCCAGCGCACTCACGCTTTGCAGCCTAAGGTTGTTTGGCATATGCAAGCCAAAGGATAAAAGGGCGCCTGGAGGTTTTAGGTTTCTTGCTTTTGGCCGCCACTAGCAGTCAGATCCCGGTAAGGTCCCTATTTTACTTTACCATCGCACTTCCCAAAGCCACCGTCGAATTATCAGTGTTTTATGTTATAATAGGATCCTAGCCATGATATCGGGTCAAACGAGACGTAATCACTCTATCGAAACTATAGGTAAAGCCGCCGGCGAAGATCCTCCACCAGAGCCACGTTGGGGCTTCAGGATGTTTTAAGGGTTTAGGGTCTTTTGGGCTTTCCAGGTTCAGGGGTTGAAGGGTTTAGGGTTTTAGGGTTTTAGGGTTTATAGGTACCCTAAACCCTAAACCCTAAACCCTAAACCCTAAACCTAAGCCCTAAGACTCGAGGATCCTGCACCAGAACCATGTGGGTGCCAAGAGCATCGCGCAGCGCTTGGGCCGCAGCGTTCAGCGTGGGCCGCAGGTCTGCCGGGGCCCTTTCTCTCCGGGGATTAGGAAAAGGGTTCCTGACGAGGCTTTATAGGGTCTATAGGGGTTTAGGGGGTTAGGGTTAAGGGGTTAGGGTACTCCGGGATTAGGAAAAGGGTTCCTGACAAGGCTTCATAGCGTCTAGGGGCTTAGGGTTTAGAGGGTTAGGGTTTAGGGGGTTAGGGTTGAGGGTTTAGGGGCGTAGTAGGAATTCAGGGGTTTCGATAAGGATAAGGCCTTTGTAAGGTTCTACACGGGCATACTGAATAGGATTTGGCCACAGATGCTGTTGGAATTGGACTTAGCAGGAGCCATATGCAGTGTAAGGACTTTCAATGCTCACCATGTTCCAGTTTTGGCCCTGAGCCGCTGAGCATCCGACAGCTTTAAGCATCAAGGCCTCCTGGATGTTTCATAGTTATGTGCTTAGGGGAGTGCTTTGCTGTTTGCATGTTTTTCCCGGATCCGGTGTGAAGAAGCCCTTGAGGGACCCTGAATTTTTACATACTTTAGTTAAACCATACATGAAGCTGCAGACGTATCTTTGCGCATCATCGTAAGACTAATCCACCTGAAGGTTCTACACCACGGGATTTCGAAAGCGCTGTGCGGTGATTTAGGACGCTACAAGCCCAAGAGGCAAAGAGTCGACGACCTCAGAGGTTCGACATTTGTAGCCACTTTTCTGTTTGCGTGTTGTTCGATTTCCCGTGAGATGTAGTAAGCAGGCTGCAAGTAGGGTTCTTGTTAGGATAAACCATAAAGAGACAGACCTCACTCAGAAGCCACAAATCACGGGGACTCCGAAAACAGACCCTAAATTGCGGGATCTTGATTGCTTTGTACTCGTGACCAATTTTACTGAATAAAATGAGCCTGCTAGGGCGGAGCAATGGGTCTGTTTGCGTCGCAGGTTTACGGTAGCGGCTTACGGACATGAAGATGAAGGTTTAACGGTTCGGGGTCTCAATACGCTATTAGGCCATAAAGTCATAGAGTAGTTGCAGGTTTAGAGATTAGCATGTAGTGCTACGGAGTTTAGGCTTTTTGTTTGCGCTTCTTTTTTGAAGCATCGCCGTGACGGGGTTGGTGGTCGACTTGTGGATACAGTCACACAGTGAACCTAGCGGGTCAAACCTGCGTAAGAGACCTGCCACAAGATAACCCCCCCCCAAGTGGCGTTTCAAATATCAATAGGGTTTAGGGTTTAGGGTATAGGGTTTAGGGTTTAGGGTTTAGGTTTGAGATTATTGAGCCCAAACTGGTCTCGGAAGGTCATTGATCTGGGAGAGGATGTGCCGCCCGATCGTGCGCAAGCTGCTCAGGACATGTTGTCCGCGCTGTTGGGTTTAGCCTATACAAGTATATGGGTGGTTGTCAAAATTATGGTCCCTTTTGGGGTACCCTAAATAATAGGTGTCGTATTATAATAAGGACCCAAAAAGGGACCATAATTTTGACAACCACCCATATAAACAATGACATCCTCCCAAGCCCATCTTCAAGCCCTGAAGCTGCACCCTCTAATGAGAAGCCCGAAGCACGAAGCCCCGAAGCCCCAAACCCCGCAACCCAACAGCCTGACATCTTCAATCCTATAAACCCTAAGCCCTAAACCCTAAACCCTAAACCCTATACCCTAAACCCTCAACCGTGGCAAAGCCTATATGGGCAGCGAAGCCTACAAGCAGAAACTGGCATAAACGACCTCAAAGCTCCAAATCCTCAAAAGCCCTACGCAGCTTCTTGCAGCCTTCGGCCCTTTTTCGGCCATAGCCCATGTAAGGCTAGAAGCCGAATGTCGAAAAGTAAGTTACATATAGGGCCTACCCGGAAGGCCCAGCGAACAGTTACCCCGTGAAGCATTACCACATCCGAGTCCTGAGATCCTGCCCCCAAGAATCCCCAATCACTAACCCCGGCACTCTGTTAAACTCATGTAGGAACAACCCTAATAAAGGTCCGGGGTTTCTGAATCAGGTTCCTACATTAGGCCTACACCTTGTTCCTAAATCGTACACCCCAGACTCGACTCTATCCCCAAACCCTAAACCCATAAGCCCTCAACCCTTAAACGCTAAACCCTAAACCAGACCAAACCCTAAAACCTGTAAAACTCATAAACCCTAAACCCTATGCTGACGGCCATATCTCACCGAATGCACCGGATCTCTTGTTTCTTGGGATCTGGGATCTCGTTTACTATGCTGTTGCTTGACGTGGTTCTCCAGCCGAACACAGAACAACAGCTGTACGCAACAGGACTGAATCTGTTGAGTTGCCGAATTATTGCATTTACAGTACTTCCAAAGCAGACCTCGCCGTGAGTATAGTTCTCAGCAATGCGAGAGGGATCCCTATAAGCTCCAGGAGGTCGCCCAGGCGGCGATGATGACGACCATCAGCCCACGGGAGAGGGCCGCTGCCGTGGCCCTGGTTCCTTTGGTTTAGGGTTTGGGGTTTTAGGGTTTAGGGTGGAGGGCCCAGGGTTTGGGGTTTGGGGTGTCCGGATTTTAAGGTTTAGGGCTCAGGGCCCAGGGATCAGGGTTTAGGGTTCAGGGTTCAGGGCCGTTTAGGTTCAAAAGGGCTCAGCTACTCCTCAACTCCATCCAAACTGCAAGCAGTAGTCTTTGTAAGCCTCCAAGCCGTAAGCCGCAGTCCGAGTGTGATACCCTAAAACCCTGGTACCTTTTAACCCCCAAGACCGTATAATCCCTGAACCCCTAAATCCAAAGTCCTTGACACATAAACCCTACATGACCTACACATGCATACTAAGCTGGCGGGCTATAGTCACCTCTGACTTGATTACAGAGTCCTAAACCCACCAAGGTCGGTAACAAAGCGGCGACGGTGCAGCTCATTGGTGTGGAGGACTTCAGCAGCTTCTACACGCCATTTCGCTCGCGGAGAAGTTTTGGAAAGGTTTACAAGGATGTTATGAGGGTTCCATGAGGGTTCCCGGGTCAATTTAGAATTTAGGGGTGATCAACCAAGGCCCCGGACTCATTATTTAAGCCATTTAATTTAAGCCGAACTACGATACTTACAGCCTTTTTTCGTGAGTTTGGTTGAGTGCAAGGGCAAGGTTGCGGAAGCAGCTGTAGGGGCTTAGGATCCTGGTCCTAGCGGTGCAGGGTTTTTGTGTTTGGGACACTCGGCGCTAGGCTCTGGGGTTTAGGTGCACTCATGTTTTGTGCTACTACAGGCCGCGATGCAATATTCAATACAGATGTCGTGCACGCCTGGCAAAGCCAGCACCGCGAGTGCTGTATCATTTTCTTCCCAACGCTTCGGCGTAAACGAGGCCTTCTTTGGGGCCCTGGGGTGTCGGGCGTAGGGACACCATGATGGGAGCCTGGGTCTGGTTGGACACACAAACTAGTCGCCAGGAACCTTCAGCCCCTCTAGCCCCTCGAACCCAGAGCTCTAAACCCTAGGCTCTAGACCCTAAACCCTAAACCCTAAACCCTAAATCATTAGTCGCAGACCACGGTGCTCATCATGAAAGCGCCTGCCTCAACCCAAATTGGAATCCTCGCCCCTGCAAGTGTGGGTAGCTATTAACTTCGCATGGGTAGTTGTCAAAATTATGGCCCCTTTTGGGGTACCCTAAATAATAGGTGCCGTATTATAATAAGGACCCAAAAAGGGACCATAATTTTGACAACCACCCGCATATCTTCATATAAGCAGCGTTAGCAGTACATCAACAGGGCTTAGATAGTCACAGCTCTATGCGCCTAAACTTCAGGGAGGGTTGCTTTTAGAAACCCTGTCTCCTAAACTCCCTATTCCCTAAACCCCAAACCCTAAACCCTAAACCCCTAACCCCAAAACTTTTCTTCAAATCCGAGGCAGGCAGTGGAGCGGGCTGCTGGAGAACTCCTTCGGCAAAGGGCCAAGGAGGCCTACTCTTCCGCCTTTGGGAGTACGAGGGCCCTAATAAAAATAATAACAACTAGAATAGGGCTCCTTAAAGGGGTTTTGTTTATAGGAAAGGGGTTATTACTGTAGGGGCTATATGTTTGGGACTATTTTGGGTATATGATAGAAAAAATAGGGACCCTGGACGATGGTGGGACCGGGGCCTAGGGATTTAGGGTTTAGGGCTTTCGGGTTTTTGGGCTTCTAAGATGTTATGTCTATGGTTTCGCGGGCGTGTGCTTCAGGGCTGGTTTAGGCTTCCGTTAGGCTTTCAGGTGGGCTTCCGGGCATGTCAGGGCTTCAGATGGCTTTAGCATCTAGCTGTTGGGTTGGAGCCACCGGGAGGCTCTACGATTGCTTCTGATACCAGAACCACCTGTATGCACCACCTTGTGAGCGATTTTGAGGTCTTCCCCAGCAAACTCTTGAAACCCATAGCCCCGTGGCTATGTAGTGTCTCTTGTGGACATCGTTCGTAGCAAAGCGGGAAGGGAAATATATCCCTTTCGTAAAACCCACCCTCAAAAACAACCCAAAAACCTCCGAATCCTTGCACCCCGCTCATGCCGGCTACAGGAATGAAGGGTTTAGGTTTAGGGATCTCTATTACATCATCCGGGCTCCCCAAAACGACCTGAATCTCAAGCCTGGGACTCGAAAGCACCAACCCGGAGCAACACCCCCAAACCATTGACTAAGCATAGACAAGATCCGAATTTACCTCCCAAACGCTGCCCAGGACATTGCCAGCATGGGGCCCGCAAACCCTAAACCGCAAAGCCCTAAACAAACCCTAAGCCCTATAACCCTAAACCCTCAAACCCAAAGCCCCTGAGCCCTTGAAGCCACACCGTCCAGAAGAGGCCGATCAGTTGGAAGAGCGCGAGAAGGTCCCAAAGGTCCAGTTTGTGAAGCGCCACCTGGCTGGTTCAGGATTTTGGGGTTTGGAGTCTAGGATCTAGGGTTTAGCGTTTATAGGGTTTAGAGTTTAGGGGTTTAGAGGTCTGGGGGTCTTGGGCTTCCGGTCTAGTGCTCCGGTGTAGGATTATGGCAGTCAGGTTTTGGTTTGCGCTTCAGCTTCATGGTTTACGGCTGAGGGTTGAAAGCTCTGTGAGTTATTAGGGTTTAGGGTTTAGGGTCCAGTCTGTAAGGCTTCACGTGTTATTGGGATGTTTGGGATTTTCAGGCCTCATGGTTGTTCGGCACCATCTGACTGTGGCATTCCCATGGGCTTCTACAGAGGTGATGAACCACTAAACCCTAAACCCTAAACCCTAAACCCTAAACCCTAAACCCTAAACCCTAAACCCTAAACCCTAAACCCTAAACCCTAAACCCTAAACCCTAAACCCTAACTCTCCCATGGTACCCCGAAGCTCTCGACTCCAGACCCTGAATCCGAAATGCCACGGCCCTTAGGTTTAGGATTCTGGGGTTTAGGGTTTGGGGTTTAGGGTTTAGGGGTTTAGGATTTAGGGGTTTAGGGTTTCAACTAATACCTGTGGGCTCCAGTTGAGTCTCGCAGCTGTCGAAGTGAACTCCTACGCCACTTAATATAGGGGTCTGGATAATTTTCACTTTCACCGCCCCCCGAAACCCTGTTCTGATTGTTGGGGCCCCTATGCTCGGCTATCGTCCCCAGCTTCTATGTGCCGTGTAGGGACAACCCTCTCGAAACCTCTGCATGCAACCTTGCAGAACTCCTATAGGTAGTATTAGGGAGACCCCTCAAAAGGGACCCTTTTTAACCCTACTTAGTAGCTCTATTGAGAGGGTCTATACCCCAAGGGTCCCCCTAATCCTAACTCCCAAGAAAGGCTATCGCCTCCGATTCTTTGACGAGGTGCGGATGTTGGCAGTTAACGGCTTAGGGGTTTGGGGTTTGGGGTGGCATGGGTTCCGAATTTGGGGACGTTAAGTTCTATCTGAACATGCAGGCCTATAGGCATCACTCCCTCAGATCTAGATGGATCCGGGATGCTTCCCTGGTGTTACTGTCACGGTGAAGAGTTCGGACCAACACGTCCGTGGGCAGCTCATCTGGAACTTGGTTTGGTTTAGGGTATTTAGGGTCCTTAGACTAGAACTCCGGAAAACGTGCAGCTCTTAACCACGCATAGCCATACCTGTGGACGGTGGATCTAAAGGCACATGCCAAAAAAGCGACCTCCAAAGCATGAAACAAACAACGGTGTTGTCGGATCTGAGTAATGAGGGAGACCTGATACTTTGAACAGGGTTCAGGGGTGTGTGAGAATATACTTGTATAGAGACTGTAAGGGGATATGCCATTGCTAATGATTCCGGCCGCTTAGTAGTATAGGGCTTCCTTGGGTTCCACATGGGCTTTATTCGGACATCCTGCAGTTGTTTTGCAGGTTTGTGCCGGGATTCCAGGGTTTGGTATTCTGATTAAGGGCTATAGCCTCTAGAAGGCTTATGGTTTGGCGGCTTGTAGGATTTTAGGTACACACCGTCGAGTGCCCCCTCCTGAAAGAGCTCTCCGTCAAGAACCTTCATAGATCCTGCAACGGAGCCCGGCAGAGATTCTTCGAAGTTACAGGAATCGCTAGGAAAACCTCAAGCCTTAAAGCCCAAACATTTAGCGAACCCACAAAGCTCCCTTAAGGGACCCCAGAGAAATCCTAAGCCCTAAAGAGCCTTCATAGATCTCAAACGAACCCTCAGAGAAACTCTACACCCTACACAGGCCTCATGGCTAAGCCCGAAGACCACCTTCGAAGGAAGTTCCAGATTATCCATGGCTCGGTCCATTGCTTCCTGGTTTTGAGTTGGGCCGCCGTGTTTGTTTCCGGCTTAGGGTTGAGGGTCGCGCGGATTTTGAAGGCTGCTAGGGTTTTCCGATTTAGGGTTTACGGTTCAGGGGTATGCAACCATGAGACTCTCATGTTACTGTTCTTTGTTGCTTTGAGGCACAGATGGGCGCTATTTCGAGACTTAGCTCATCGTTATTTTTACGAGCTTTCATCGGGGTTCTGGCGTAACACGAACACCGTACAGATCCTAGTTGGTGGACGAAAGAGGTCTTAACCTTAAAGTTAACCCTTACCCTGACTCCGCACGCTGATCCTCTGCCTTCAAGACGTAAGACCCTTTAGAACGAGGGTGCAACCGCAGCTTACCCTGAAAAATAGGCCGAATGGATAAGCACACATTTTCTTATTGCTCTGTATTTGCAAAGTATCCCTATGCCAACAGCATGCAATCACTCGACATGGCTTCACGTATAGTTTAGTAGTTGCATAGTCGCTAAATTATCCATCGGCTTTTCGCGCCGCAGAAAAGAAGGTCGAAGACGTATGCGGTAAGCAGCAGGCACTTCACACACATGGATGTGTTTCGGTCCTACCAGGCTGCATGGTGTAGGGCTCCTAGACGTGCTGTGTGGATTAGGTCTCGTGCTAAGCAGAAACGAGCTGGAGGGTTCAAGGTTCACGTGAAGGTTTACCAGTAGTTACATGTCGTGTTATAGGATGCCATGGTGCAGTACTTCGGGCTGCTAAGTAAAGTTGGAGCTGACGGACTTCGAGCCGGATTTACGGAGACCCATGCATTTAAGGGTGTAGGGTCTGAGGCGAGGTAGCGATGCCCCAAAGCCCAGCTAAACCCTAAACCCGAAAGATAACGTCAAGAAAAGCCTGAGCAAATGCACGGGGCCGAGGCAGAGTCTGATGCTTGTGATCCGAGGCACCTCCGCCAAACTTTTTTGAGAGCTTAGGGTCTAAAATGAAAATCTTCACGGGGCCTGAAATAGTGGCCTCAATAACTACCAATACTACTGTGCTGGTTCCTTATTATAAGTATATAGTGAAATGGGCCCCAAAACCCTATTCTCATTATTAAGGCCCCTAATATAAGAACCCTGTTATGGATCCCGTATAGAACCCTTTAAGGATCCCTTTATAGGAACCCTCAAAACCCTATTCTCATTATTAACGCCCCTAATATAGAACCCTGTTATGGATCCCTCATTATAGAACCCTTTAAGAAGCCCTTTAAAGGAACCCCCCAAAACCCTATTCTAATGATTAAGGCCCCTAATATAGAACCCTGTTATGGATCCCTTATTGAACCCTTTAAGAATCCCTTCAAAGGGCCCCCTTAAAGCCCTATTTATTAAGGCCCCTAAACCCTCTAAACCCTTATAGTAGCCCTTATAGAACCCTTTAAGGAACCCTTTGAAAGAACCCCTTAAAACCCTATTCTAATTATTTAGGCCCCCACAGTAAGTGCGCAGGGCTTTCAGATTTCAGGTTCAGGGCCCAGGTTCTCACGCCATGCCTTGATACTTTGCGTCCTCACGACTTCTCATGTTAAGTTTAGGGTTTACAGGGTTCAGGGTTTAGGGTTTATTGGGTTCAGGGGTTTAGGGTTTAGGGGTTTAGTGTTTAGGATTTAGGGTTCAGGGTTCACTTCTCAAAGGTTGACTACTCCGACAAGGAGCACTCTTTATTTGCAGGGATGCACTGGGAAGCTGATGGTCCCCCATCGTCTCTGAGACAAGGCTACAACACGGGCAAGACGCAGCAATACCATTAGTACTCTAACCAGAGGCTTGTTACGTCGAACGGTAAAATCCGACTGCAACTTCGGGGCAGCTCACTCTGCTGATGCGTCACAACAACTAAAACCTAAAGCGATAAACCCCGAAACCTTAACCCAATCTGAATCCTAAAGCTTCTGGCTCGGATTTCGGAGCCGGTGGTGATTCGGTGGTGGATGTTCGGCATCTTGGGTGGGAATCTCTGTGTTTAGTATTGAAGCCTCGGGCAGTAAGGGCAGCAGCCGAGTCCCTTGTGAAAAAAGAAAGTATAGAAGCCTCAGTACATTACTTGTATTATTCCATAGGGCTCCATTTGATAAGTATACTGTAACGGAGTCCAAACCCTATCGTAATCATAAAGGCCCCTACCATTAGGATGATGAAGTTTAGCGTCTTTAGGGTTCAGCTAGTGCCTTTTGCTACTTCCCTACTTTCGGACATTCCTTCCAAAGCCCCGCATAGGAGGCATGAGCGTACCCTTGAAATTCAGGGAATACCTATAATCTCCATAGTCTAGTTCCTTTTTTTGGTTTAACCATATATATATATATATAGAGATATATATATATATATATATATATATTAATTAAGGATCTTATAATAGGTATCCCCCAAAAGGAACTACAATGGAGCCTCTAGGTAGTAGGTAACCTGCGATGTCTGCAGTTCGAAGTGGGGAGTGATTCAGGCTATTGCGACTTCGAGGGTTTAGGGGTTTGGGGTTTAGGGTTTTGGGTTTAGGGTTTATAGGGTTTTGGGTTTAGGGTTTAGGGCATCTGCAGATCAAGGACCAGAACCGTTCAGAAATAACGCGCATGACTCCCAGTTGCTCATAGTAGCAGTGACTGTGTCTGCACCCTGTCATGTAGTTCTTGGTGAGGTGGCCAGGTACGCTAGAGCCTTATGCCCCCGCCATTCATAGGATGTAGAGTCGTGTTGTCAAGAGCAAGGCTTGTGCCTCTAAAAGTCCTTTACGTTTAAGCCTTGGCAGTACCTGCAGCCCCTTGACCCACAACATAGTAGGCTATGAAACCCGAAACCCTAAACCCTAAAAACAGCAGGTTATTGGATCCTCAAATTCAAAGCCCTCAAGCCCTTAAACATAAAACCCTTGTGGAACCCTTACGGATCCCACAATGAAGCCCTGCCAGAGGCAAATCCGTGTTCCTAACACACACGGAGCTTAGCCAGTACGAAACCAAGCTCAAGAATGTCAATGAGGCTGGCTGCCAAGGGCTTCAGGGTTATACGGTTTAGGGTTTCGGGCTTTAGGGGTTTAGGGTTCTGTCGGGTTTATGCCTAGGTTCACAGGGTTCATAGGGGGCCCCTGTGGAGGGGACCCCTGTGGAGGGGACCCCTGTGGGTTGCACTTTGGCCGAATGGGCGTGTTGAGGCCCAATGGGGCCCATTGGGGCCAAATGGGGGCAAATGGGCCCCAATGGGCCCCATTGGGCTGCAACACGTTTCTTCGGCCAAAGTGCAACCCACAGGGGTCCCCTTCACAGGGGCGCCCTAGCAACCCTGTGATAGGTTCAGGCTTCGGGAATTCGGAATGGTGTGGGTGCTCAGCCGTCGGTTTCCGGGAGAATCCTGACAATCACAGGTGGTAGTGTGAGAGCTTGTGGTTGCGAGCAATTTCTGCGAAGTTCTTCAAACCTGTGCACTTCAAACTTCGACCAGGCTCTAGGAGCTTTTGTACCTTGGAGACTGACTGCAATCCAGAAGTTCAAACCTCGAAGCCACAAATCCGAAATCCCGGCACCCGAAGACAGACAGAAGCAAAAGCAACCTGGGAAAAGCTCATCTTCAGATAATGAACCCTAGATAATAAAGCGGCCGGAATGAGAATCAAGAGTATCCAGTATCCCAGTCTCATGGTCACTATAGTCTTCAAATGTTCTACGGTAAAAGCCTATCGTAGACCTTGGAGTTGGCAGAGGACATTTTACATTTTCCCTCAGAGGATCTCAGTTGCGAACATGTTTCAAAGGCTTTAAAGGGCCTACCTGGTAATACGTACGCTAAGCTAGCAGGTGGAAGTGCCAAACAAATTCAAACCTACATCCGAACAAGCCCCAAACCATGATATACTACAACTTGTTACAACATACTAGTGGTATACCTTAAGAAGAAATAGTATACGGTAATATTCTCTAGACTCTAAAACACACCACCCCCCCCCCCCCCCC
>CAJNDV010022046.1:25207-38158 GCA_905221635.1 Symbiodinium sp. CCMP2456
TGGCCTGGAGTCCGATTGCCATCATGTCCGTGAAGAACCCTCCAAGCCTCAGCCCACAGATGAGCCATGCATGTCCGATAGGAACCAGCTTGCACAGCCACAGGCCCCGCGGTGTACAGGATTGAAGGCCTCCTTTAAGGTTGTTGCTAGCCCGAATTCGTTTGTACCTAGATTCCGTAAATATCCGGATCGCGTTAATGTAAAACCCTTGGAACACATCAACACCAGGGAAGGGGATGTGAACATTCCGCCAGTCAAAGAATCGCCTGAAGTGTCATTTTCAGTGTCTGCCCCAGCCGTGATTGCCTCCGCAAACCAATCTCTAGATCCTGCCCCTGAGCCTCGCGAGTCCCAACATGGCCTGCAACTCAACAGCAGCTCCCGCCATGAATCTGGCCACGCGCTACGCTCGCCTGAGCGATGGAGCCATAAGTGTGACTCTGGAGGAAGCCCGCATCATGCCATTGGCCGAGCTCGGCCAAGTGGAAGTGTCTTTCGGAACCAAGGTTCGTGGAAGGACCTACCAGGACGTAGCCCAGTCCGAGTCAAACTGGGTGAAATGGTGCCTAGAGCACCTTTCCACAAGCAGCAAGCATGCCCATCGCTTGTTTCTTCTGTACATGGAACGTTTCGTTGCCCAATCCGAAGAACTCGAAGCAGATCTGCTAATGGCCAACATGACCGAGGATCCCAAGCCCCTGCAAGCACAGTCCAAGGGGGCTCCCAAGAGCAAGGCCATGAGCAAGCCCTTGGCCAAGCCTCCCGCGAGTGTCGAGGAAGATCGCTGGGACATGGTGTCAGCTCCGAGCGCAGTGCAGCATGTCGAGGGTCAGGTGCATGCCCTGACAGATCGAATGACGCATCTGGAAGGGATGCTTCAGCAGGTGCTCCAGCACTTGCAGGCAACCTCGGTTCCTCCGGAGTCCTCTTAAGCGAAGTTGAGGGATGTAAGAAGGAGCTTGAAGCATTGCTAACGGGGACTGATTTGTCATGTGACTTGGAACATCTGCAATGGGTTGAGGATGAAGCCAAAATCTTGATAGACCAGTCTAGTAGTGAAAAGGAGCTCAAAGGGTTTCTTCGGAAGATTCCATGGAATGAAATTAAGGATCCCAAGAGTATTCGCACAATAGCCAATAAGCAGGCTCAGGAGGAACAGAAGCCTTCGGCTTGCTTGATGTTCGGCATGTATTCACATGGAGGAGTCTTCGGGGTGACCCGAGTGTCCCGTCAGTTTCCTTGGCTGACCCAGGTGATCACCCGCACCGTGCAACTAACTCATCCCGAACACTTGTTTACCTCCGTAGCTATCTCTTGCAATGTTGCTGTTGAACCACACCGCGACAGCTACAACAATCGTGACATACCAAATTTAGTAATACCCCTACAGTTCCCCTCGGACGGGGGAGAGATCTGGGTCGCCAGACCGCCCGGTCCCAATCAGGTGGGACACTCGATCAAGTGCAATGGCCAGGAGATTTCAGGAGCCTTACAAAGCTTAAAGGGATCGTTGCTTGTGGACCCCCACATGTGGCATGCCTCGATGCCTTGGAAAGGGAATCGGACCTTAATGGTAGCCTTTGCTCTTCATGCGTCCCATAAATTGGAGCCTTCACAAAGCCAAGAGCTCGAGAGCCTAGGATTTCCCATTACCCGACTCCAAAACTCCTCAGATTTGCCGAGCACCTCTGCAACCAGTACGAAACTGCCCGAATCTCCTTTGCGTCAGCAGCTTCGATCCGCGGAGCCGCTCAGAGAGAGCCCGTCGCTTTCGTGTGCGGCACAGACCGCTGCCGAAGCCTGTGAGCAAGCCTTCTGCAAGGCGCAATCCGTATCTTGGGATGTGTTTCAAGATTCCATGCTCTTCTAGAGATTACCAGCGAATCAGATAGTCGGTTGACTGAGATGGTTTCCCAACTTGGTGGTAAAGCTTGCCGATTCACACAGAAAGATGGTGATCTCACATCATCTTCCGGTCAAAGGGAGTTGTGGAATTTGATACAGATGACACAGCCCAGGCACATTTGGGTCTCTCCGGACTGTCGGTGGTGGAGTGCATGGTCTAAGCTTAATGCCGCCCGTAAACCTCAGTACCACCAACAGGTAGTGCAGAACCGACAACAGGACCGGATCCAACTTCAACTTTTCGCAAAGATCTTTCAGTGGCAACGGAAGCTCGGAAGGGGGTTCCACATGGAACAACCAGCATCCGCGACTATGCTTGAGGCTCCAGAACTGGGTAGCCTAGTCCAAGGGACGTTTAGGGTAACCGTGGATATGTGTGCATTTGGCCTAAAGACTCCGGTGAGCCATCGCCCCATTCGTAAATCCACCCAGGTTCTGAGTAACTCCGAAGACCTGATCCGTAGCCTTGTGTGTAAATCCTGCCCGGGTCATCAAGATCACCAGCCTGTTGCCGGGAAACTTCGTGAGTTGCGAGGTAGGAGCGTTGCGCAGTATGCTGGGTCCTATTGCCAGGGTTTCGCCGAACACTGTGCGCAGCATCTGTTGCAAGAGAAGTCTGCCCAAGCCCTCGCCTCCGATACTCCACCCGTACTGACCCGTAAGCGGTTTAAGACCTCCTTGGGAACCCCTAGTCCCGTAACTAACCTCCGCCCGCAGAAGCGAGCAGCAGATGCTACGCAGGAGTGTGCACAGCCCGACCATACGCGTCGACGGCTGGACGCCTCGTCCGAAGTGCTTGAGCCATATGCTTTGTCCCAACATCAGTGGAGCCCGATCTTTGAGGTAGCTAACGAGTGTAACTCTAAGGCATCGCCCAGTCTTGTTCCACCACAGCACCCCCTGATAGCTTTGCTCAGCGCGGCCATTCCAGAATATAGGGTGTTGCAAGCCTTTGTGGGTCGTGGTAGTCGTAACCTTCATCAGCCTTTAGGTGCACTACCCGCCACCGTTGCACCCTGGCGCATCAGCCTGTGCTCTCGCGCAACATCGGGCAATGCCCTTGAATTTCAATGTCTTGGCCTAGAGGATCGGACTACCATGCACCACGAGCGTCTAAGGTTGCGGATTGCTCCTGTGAGAACACTGATTACTCTCTTTGTTCAAAAGCCTTCAGAGACGGGAGCCTCTCTTCCCACAGAGAATCCAGAGCAATCTGCACCAGCAGACCCTCCCAGCCTGGAGGGCTGGGGTCCACCTCCGATTCCTCTTCATGGCCCGTCGTTTCGCAGTTTGTCCAGCGAAGATAAAGTTCGGTTGCGTAAGATACATGCCAATCCTGGCCATCCAGCTCCCGAAACACTCGCTCGTCATTTGAAGGCTGCGAAAGAAAGTCAGGCCCTAATTGATGCCGCGCTGGACTTTCAATGCGATGTGTGTTTGGAATCAACCGAGCCGAGGCATCAGAGACCTGGTAAGCTACCAGAGCCTAGGGAGTTTAATGATATGGTTGGGGTCGATGGTTTCTTCTTTAAAAGCAGATCTGGGTATCGAACCTACGTGCTACACGCCATCGACGAGGCCAGTTGCTTCCAACAGGCTCGCCGAGCTGCCAGTAGACATGGGTCACAAGCCATTCAGATCTTTAGTGATTTCTGGATAAATTGGGCTGGACCCCCTAAGCAGGTATATCTGGACCCAGCGGGAGAATTTCGGTCGGACTTGGTTTTAGGGTACTTCCAGAGTTTAAATGTGAAAACATACGTGACAAGTGCAGCTTGGCAGCGTGGCCGTCTTGAGCGACATGGCGACATACTGAAGGATATGCTGGCCCGCCTAGACCTTGAGCACCCTGTCATAAATGATACTGTCTTTGATCAAGCCCTTTTGCAGGCTATTGTAGCCAAGAACGCCCTTGTGAGACATTCCGGATTTTCCCCCGAACAAATTGTTTTTGGAAAGTCCTTGAGGGTCCCCGGCAGTGTGTCGTCAGATGAAGACTTGTCCGCGCACGCTCTTGCAGAGGGCGCTGACTTGGAGTCTGAAGCCTACCGACAGCGGCTAGAGCTCCGATGCAAGGCACGCCGTGCTTTTCTTGAAGCTGACAATTCACAAGCAATCCGCCGGGCCACCTTGCGACGGAGCAATCCCGTTCGTGGGCCCTTCACCGCAGGGATGTGGGTACTGTATTGGATTAAGAAATCATCACCCAATCGTCTTGCCGCTGGTCGCTGGCATGGGCCGGCTAAGGTGGTGTGTAGTGAAGGTAAGTCCATAGTCTGGTTAGCTCATGGGACAAATATCATTCGGTCAGCTCCTGAAAACTTGAGACCTGCTTCCTTGAGAGAGGCAGAGTCTTACTGACTCTTCACTGGGAGAGTCCTGGCGCAATGCCGGAGGAGCCAGCTCCTTTCTTGACTTGACTGGAGCCTCTGACACCAGCGCTCCGACTCCAGTCACTGCCTCGCCAGGATCCCTACCGCCTGAGACCACTGTCCTTGTGCCACAGGCCACAGTAACACCTTCGACCAATAATCTTTCTCCCGGGAACCTTGATGAAGTAGCACAACCCGAGCAGGAACTCACTCCTCAGGTAAGTCAGGAGGCACCTGAAGTTGAGCGCGAGTCCCCTGGGGACACCGCTGCCCCTTTAGTGCCGACTGTGTCTACTGAAGCGATGCCCGTGCCTCCCGCAGGTGATCAGGTAAACCCCCAGGAAATTCCTGTTCCTGATTCAGATGAGGGTCTCTTAGGAGAACATGTGTACTCAGCCTGCGTGGAAACCGGTATCCTGAGGGAACCAGAAACGAATTAATCAATTTCACAACGGTTCAAACATCCGAGGACTTTGCGGGACCACCACTTGCTGAAGATGGTTTGCCTTTCGTCACAGAGCCCCTGTGCCCTAATGAAGATCAGGCATTTTGCCTTGAGGTTCCCGTGAAACCTAAGGATATTAAAAAGTGGTCTGCCGAGAGCGCCCCGGAACAACTTGTTGCCATCGCGGCCGCTGGAAAGCGATCACGTGCCGAAGTGAGCATCAAAGATTTGACAAAAGCCGAAGTCGCCTTGTTTGATGCAGCAAAGCAGAAAGAAATTTCTTGTTGGATACAGACATCTGCAGTTGCCCCCATTTTGCGCAAAAGGCTTAATCCTGAACAGGTACTTAAGAGTAGGTGGATCCTTACTTGGAAAGCCCCAGAAGAAGGCGAGAGTCAACCCCGCGCTAAGGCTCGACTTGTAGTTTTAGGGTTCCAAGATCCCAAACTTGTCGAAGTGCTTAGAGATGCTCCAACACTGTCGCGAGAAGGACGGGCACTCGTCTTACAGACAATTGCATCTAAAAGATTTCGCCTGGGATCTTTTGACATCAAGACAGCATTTCTCAGAGGAAAAGCAGACGAGAACAACCCCTTGGCAATGGAACCTCCACCCGAGTTTCGTCGTGCCTTAAACTTAAAAGAAGACGAAGTCTGCCAGTTGCTGGGGAATGCCTATGGCCGCGTAGACGCTCCTCTTTTGTTCTACAAAGAGTTGAGTAAGCAGCTGCTAAGTCTTGGTTTCATTAGGCATCCTCTAGAGCCATGTGTGTTCATGTTGTACAACCAAAGTCGCTTGCATGGCATTCTGGGAGTGCACGTGGACGATGGAGTCTGCGGTGGAGATCATGTATTTCAAAAGAAAATTGAAGAACTTGAGAAAACTCTTCCTTTCGGTAGCCGAAAACATGATCGATTCACCTTCACAGGAATCCATCTTGAACAGCTATCCAACTACTCTATCAGAGCCTGTCAAGATTCATATATTCGAAACATTTCCCATATAGATGTAGGCCGTCATCGCCGACAGACTCCTGAGTCTGAGGTCACAGAAGCGGAACGTTCCAAGTTGCGAGGGCTGGTTGGCAGTCTTCAATATGCCGTCACTCACTCTAGGCCTGACGTTGCGGCTAAGTTAGGAGAGGTACAGGGATCCATCACCAATGCCACGGTATCCACCCTCCTCCAAGCCAATAAGGTTCTTAGAGAAGCCCAGGAGTTCAGTCACGTAGGCATAACCTTCTTGCCCATAGAAGTAGACCGCTTGACTTTTGTGTCCTTTGGAGATGCCTCTTTCGCATCATCCAAGTGTCTGACCTCGCACCAAGGAGCGCTGATCTGCGCCACAGATGATCGACTGCTGTCCAATCAAGAGGCTCCCCTATCTCCCCTAACTTGGAGCTCAAAGAAAATCCCGCGAGTAGTCCGATCAACGCTGTCAGCCGAAGCCTACGCAATGTCTAAAGCCGTGGACATGTTGGGTTGGATGCGTTGTCTGTGGGGCGTCGTCCATGTAGCCGGGTTCAAGTGGCAATCCCCTGAGACTTGCTGTGAACAAAGCTGTAATTATCACCGACTGCAAATCTCTCTTTGACTTAGTCACCAGGCT
Organism: Symbiodinium sp. CCMP2456; assembly: GCA_905221635.1. Taxonomy (NCBI): domain Eukaryota; class Dinophyceae; order Suessiales; family Symbiodiniaceae; genus Symbiodinium; species Symbiodinium sp. CCMP2456. The sequence goes on from CAJNDV010022046.1 coordinate 31,538, forward strand.
CGCGATGCCCACATGCGAAGAATTCAGAACAACCCTTGAAGTGCTCCTTATAAAGCAGAGGTGTTCAGAAAATACCACATTCCGGTGGGTTCCGACGACCTTGCAGGCTGCAGACTGCCTCACTAAGCCCATGGATGCTTCCGTTCTCCGAACCATTCTTGCCCAGGGACGCTTTAAACTATATGACGCAGGGCAGGACCTTGAGAAGAATGTTCAAAGAAAGCAGGCAATTGAATGGTTATCTCAGACACCGCAAGCCTCACTAGTGTGAGCACCTTGAGGACCCAGCAGGCTGTGCCTTTTTCGAGTCTGGTGGTGAGGACTCTTTTGATCTTAAGGCCAACGCACGAACTTTTAGTCAAAAGACTTTGGCCCGTGTGAAATCCGTGCAAAGGCCAGTGTTCTTGAACATGTTCGTGTAATCTGTCAACCTCAGAAGTTCTCTCGCCACCCAGGCTCGAAGGGTCTTCAGGGCGGGAGGGCTAGAGGTGCTGCGTGGACGCACCGCATGGTCCCTCGAGCTGAGCTGTGAGACTGGCAGGAAAACTCGACTGCAGGGCATCCGGGTTTAACATTGGAACTTCAATTGGTCGACGGGGTCGAGCCACTTCTTCAATCGGGGATTGCGAGATTTCATCTTTCCAACTCTTCGTCTTGGCAGGGCCAAGGAAGCTACCAGGGTGAGCTCTTTTGAGTTCACAAGGGTTTAGGGGTTTAGGGTTTTAGGGTTTCGGGCTTAGGGGCTTATCGGCTTTAGGGTTTATGGTTTAGGGGTTTAGGGTTTAGGGTTTTATAGGGGTTTAGGGTTTCGGGCTTAATTAGGATTTAGGGCAATGGGAAGCCAATCTCCAAGTCCTGTGCCGCTTGTTGGTGTGATTCCCAATTGCTGGACGAGCTGGCTTACCTCAAGCTCTGAGACGCGGAGTCTAAAAGCACAGAATCCTGAATTCCGGGTTTTGGACTAATGTAGGAGCCTGAATAATTAGAATAGGGTTTGGGGGCCCAGTATACTATATCTATAATAAGGAACCCCCCAAAAAATATGGGTAACTATTTAAGCCCCTACATTATATTAGGTTGTCTGAGCCCCAAACCGCTGATCGTTGATGAATGAAAACTGAGGCACTCAAGCACCAAACCCGAAACATCCACATCCCTGAAACCTGAGCCCTTTCAACAGTGGAGCTTTCCTTAGACTACCAAACCTACTTTCTTTCGGGCTCTTATTCCAAGCCCTCAGAGGGAATTTACGGGACCCTACCAAAAAGTAATGTAGAGTCGAGATGCTTTGGTTGCGGCTTGCGCGCGAACCGGGTATCGGGTTTTAGCGGGCTTGGGGTTTAGGGTAATGTAGGAGCCTCAATAATTAGAACAGGGTTCTGGGGTTCCTTAATATAATTATACTATAATGTACCCGCAACCCTATTCTACTTATAAAGGCCCCTCCACTATGGGTTCTGGGGTTCAGGGTGTTCTAGCAGGGCAGAGGGTTTTCTTGTAGGGCTTCAGGTCCAAGGTTAAAGTGCGGGCATAGAGGTTAGGAGTAATATTGGGGGGACCCTTGCCGCTGTAGACCCTCTGAATAAGGCTCTTTTAAGAGAGCCATAAGTAGGGTTAGCAAGAGTCCCCTAAAGGGGTCTCCCAAATACTACCTTTGCTGAAGTATCCCGAGCCTCCGATCAAGTTTCAGTTTCATTTTCCAACCAGAGTTGAACCCCTAAACCCTAAACCCTAAACCCTAAACCCTACAAGACTTACGCAGGGGTGTTTAGGAGAGTATGCATGTTGTAACCCAGAGGGTTGATTTGTACGACGACTATGGAATCAGGTCTTAAAGACCATCCCTACTTTGGTTTTGGGGACCTAATTCCACAATAAATAGTAGTGTGTATGGACCCTCTCGGTAAACATGTGGAGAAAGGCCTTGTGTCAATGCGGTTCTCCGAAGCACCCCAATCCAAATCAATCTTCGAAGTGTCCAGTAAAACCGCACACCTTACTCCCTCTAACACCTCTACCCAAAATCGCCAACCCTATCTATTCAGCGTTCTGTATGTATATATAGATGTACATGTTATATATCTATACATACATAAACTCATGGAGACAGAGACAGAGAGAGAGAGACCCTTCAACCCCTATCCTAACACCCCCAAATCTGGCAGCGCTTCTGGATTTCGGGCTTTTGGGGGCCTTGGATGCATCGCTTCAGATCTCGGGGTGAGGGGTTGTGAACTGAACGTTCCCAACTCGACCTTGAACTGAAGGGCTCCTTTAAAGGGATCCGTAGAGAGATCTATAAGGGTTCTATAATTTTAGGTTTTAGGGTTTAGGATTTAGGGTTTAGGGTTTCTATAAGGGAGGGTCGGGGACTTCGTAGGCTAGCTATTTTTCGACTCGTAAGTATCATAACCCCAATTAGGATCCCTTTATATTTGTACTGTATACTTTGCTCCTATAAGTTTTCTGTTCAGGAACCCCTTGCTAAAATGACTAGCGCTCGTGTGTGCGCGCGTGTGTGTGTGTGTATGTATGTATGTATGTATGTATGTATGTATGTATGTATGTATGTATGTATGTGAATATATCTAATGTATATATATATATATATGTATAAATATATATATACTATATCTATATATATATATATATATTGCATGCGTGTGTACATTTGTATATGTATACGCACACCATATTGCAGCACGTGCTCCGCGATGTGTCAACTAGAATACGAACTTTTAAGGCACATGGGCCCTTCGGGTCACGGGATGTGGGCAAGATACCTGATTCGCCACATCCTTCTCGGCCACATCCTGGGTCGAATCATGCACCCTAAACCCTAAACCCTAAACCCTAAACCCTCAACCGTGCCCAGGGCTTATGTTCCCTCCGATTCCGGTTGATTAGAGCCTTCCCCTAAAACTCCAAATCGCCCCAAAATAAAGACCGTTTATGGACTTTAGACTCCAAAGTAGGTACTATATGGGGGTTTCCGAAAATAGGGGACCCTAATATAGTACCCCAAATAGTAGAATCCTTATTATAAGGACCACCAGAATAAGGTACCCATTATTTTCGGAAACTCCTATATGTATACTTGGAGGCTGAGGGTTCCGTGGCTTTCAAGTATGTGCAGCAGCGTCAGCCCGCCGAGCCCAAGGTCCAAAGCCTAAGCCCGCCAAACAAGCAAATGTTGTGTCTTTTGATTGGTTTAGGGTTTAGGGTTTAGGGTTTAGGTTGTGTCTTTTGATTGTCATTCTCGTGACCTAAGAAAAGGATGACAAGAGCAGTTTAGGGGATTTAGGGTTTCGTGCGAAAGGGGATGCAGGTGATGGCAAAAACCACACAAGCAACACGACCAAAATCCAGAGCAAACCAGGGCTGCAGTATATAGCGGGACACGAAATGACAAGGGGAGTACCAACAAGTGCTGACATGGATATCAGGACTACCCCGAAGCATAAACCTCGGTCCCCTAAACCCCCAACACTTGTAGAGCGCTATCGTCAGTACAGATATACGGCATATAGATACTGGAAAGAAAAGAACTCCGTAACCTTTCTGAAAACCTCCCCAACCCAAACACCCTAAACCCAACACCCTTACAAAACCACAACCCCCTCCACAAAAAAAAAAAACGGACAACATCCCTAAACCCTAAACCATAAACCCTAACCCTAAACCCTAAACCCTAAACCCTAAACCCTAAACCCCCTCAGGGGCCGAGGAGCCCTGGTCGCTCGGTCAGCTCTTAACTCGTCATTCTCCTGCGGCGCCAAAGGGCTCAAGAGCCTTAGGGGGGCTGGCTTTATCTTTAGGGTTCAGGGTTTAGGGTTTAGGGTTTCGGGTGTTTCAAAGGTTCTATGGGTTCTGTTTTATCTTCGGGGGCGTCTGGGGGGTTAAGCTTTTGGGCAGTTTGCTTGAAAAGCCCCCAACCCTGCAGGTGCCTCCATAGTAGGGTTGAGGCTTTAGGGTTTTCCAGTGGCCTACAAAATAATCAGTTCTGATGCCGTACGGCACAACCCCAAAACAGAAGGGAAGTGGAGCCACTCAAGCCCCGAAGCGTGAACGCCCCAAGCCCTGGACCTCTAAAGAGCGGAACTGCCATGCTAATGTACACCAGGAGAGCGACAGTATGGGTCCTTCGGCTTTTGGGGTACGAGAAATGTAGAAGTCTGAATTATTGCCAATATTATTCCTTAGGGCTCCGTAATAAATGTGAAAAGAAGAGTATACGGTAGTGGACCTCACAAGCCTACTGAAGTTACAGAGGCCTCTATCAAACCTCGCCATGGCAAACCTTACCAGTACCCCTAAACACCCTAAACCCTAAACCCTACACCCCTATGGCACCCCCCTATAGTAACCCTCAACCCTCAACCCTAAGTAACCCTAAACCCAAGACCCAAACCCGTAAATGGTAACCCTGGTAGAAAGCAGATCGATCCTTCTCCAGCGCGCGGATGCGCTGCCGAAGTGCCTTCGAAGGATCCACATTTCGTGCTTTGGGGATTCTTTATTTCTAAAAGCACTTTATCATAAAGGGGCCTTTATCATTACCTATGTTACTTTGGGGTTCCTTAGCATGATTATTATCATGATTATAGTATAATCGACCCCCAAACCCTGTTCTAATTATCAAGGCCCCCATATTAACTGTCATAAGTTTGTCTGATGGACTCTTGGGGCTAGGGGTTTACGGTTTAGGGTTTAGGGTTTAGGGTTTAGGGGTTTAGGGGTTTAGGGTTTAGGGTTTAGGGTTTAGGGTTTAGGGTTTAGGGGTCAAGATTTAGTTAGGAGTTGGAGGTGAAATCTTCCTACAATGGCCCTGAGAAATGGCCTCCGACCACTGAACAATTAGAAAAGGGCCTTTCTTTCGGGGTGTTCGTACTATGTGTAATATGGGATCAATGTCCCAGGCTCTTGTATTGTAAGCCGCCCCTATATAACAGAAAAGGCACAGGCTGAAAATAAGTCCATTCCGATACTGCAAGATTCCGACATGCGCATGCTCGGGCAAGCGACGCCGCGTGGAGCATTGCATCTCATGCAAAAGCCCAAAACAACAAAGCCCCTAAACGCTAAACCCTAAACCCCCCAAAATGTCAAACCCTCAACTGAAACCCTAAACCAAATCTGGCCGTTGTCGTCCTTCCCTCGCTTCCCTCCGGTCTCGGCTTCACGACCCTGGTACAACAATGCCTGGCCCTCTCTCCCTCGGGTTTAGGGTTTAGGGCTCAGGGTTTAGGGAATATAAGCGACCTTAGTCCTTCGAATATGTTTGCTTCAGGGATTCGAACGGTGTTGATGGGATTTTCTGGGCTTTAACTTTAAAGCCTTAAGAGAAGGAATACCATTCCTAATCATTCAGACCACCATATTGTTCTGGCTTCTGACAGAGATGAGGTCGGAATATCTTGCAACCACAAAAGTTTCAACTTCGCTCGTGAATCTTGGGGGCTCGTGGGCATGCTCGAGCTCCTTGAGGGTGTCGGGTTCAAGGGTTTGGAGTTTGATGGAGCTTGCAGGTTTTCGGATCTCGTGGTTCAGAGCTTCGGGGGTTGGGGGTGTTGCAAAACTGAAGCAGCTGACGGTTCCTTTTTGTCTCAGATCGCGGCCAAGGTCGCGGAAGAAACTCGGCGAATCCAAGTACGCAGCCCGGAAGCTCTGCAAGCTGGTCAACCAGCCAAAGGACATACAATGCATGTCTCGAACTTTGGTGTTTTTGCGTGTTAGGGTGTTGGTGCCTGAAGGCCTAAGAGGTTTGCATATGTACTTTTGAAGCCCTTGTTTGCACAAGACCCCGAACACCAAAGCGGGAAGCCAAAGTCTTAAGCCATTGGCCACAGAGGCACCGTGTCAACAACTTGCTGCTGAAATCCCACCTGAATAATGTAGGGGCCTTGATAGTTAGAATAGGGTTTTCGGGCCCAGTAACTATAATTATAATAAGGAACCCCAAAACAAGTACAGGTAATTATTTAGGCTTCTACATTACTTCAAACCAAGACTACCGACGCACTCAAAAGACACCCTGAACTCGAACCCCAACCTCTGCACATCAGGTACAGAGCAAGGGTTTAGGGTTTAGGGTTTAGGGGCGCAAATGGTTGGCCTTTGGGTTATGAGCTGTCAGGCCTGTGCCCGAAGAGCGACGATCTGCGGGATTCTAAACCCTAGGCCCTATAGGCTTTAAACCGTAGTCTTTGCAGAGGAGCCCTGAACGAAAAGAGCAAGACCCCGAAGTCTGCTAGCACGAAACCGTGCGTATTGCCCGACGACTCCAACCCTATACCGGTGCAAGTAGTCCTTGTTTATGGTTTTCGGTCACTACCCAGAAGGGACCCAGAGTCCTTTACTAGGGAGTATATGTCGACCCGTAGGGCACGTGTATAGGATGACACTCCTCGCGAACCTATGAAGCCCGAACGCCTAAGCCTACAGTTGCATGATTTATGTAACGTGTTCAGATTTGTTTTGGGAGGGGTGTGGTGTGCCTTAAGGCTTAAAATAGTCCAAAAGCCACATGTAGTATGGTCTTTGGGCCCAAAAGCCTTAAAATATGAGTCCTTAGAGCCTGAGGGTTAGGGTTAGGGATGCTTCGGGTGTGGGGTTTAGGGT
>CAJNDV010022057.1:5011-15143 GCA_905221635.1 Symbiodinium sp. CCMP2456
CCACTCTGCCTGCGAAAGCCGGGCCTGCAGGACCCACTGGGTTTCGGGTCATGGGGGGGGGTCCTTATTATAGTTTGGGGTTCAGGGTTCAGGGTTTAGGGTTTAGGGTCTAGTGTTCAGGGTTTAGGGTTTAGGGTTTACGGTTAGGATTTAGTACTTCGTGGCCGGTATCACAAACAGATCCAACCTCCGAGCCTGAAACTTACAACGCCTACACGATGTCGATACATCGAGCCTTAAACTAAGAATATGGGTCAAAGGCATCTGTTGGTAAAGTGCGTGGGCCTCTGGCTGCATTCATCAGGCAGGATGACCTAATCAAGGCGATCTCATCCAGAGGGAAAAACCGAACAAGGCCATCCCGAGAACTAAGCATAACTAAGCCTCCATCCAAACTCCGAAACCTTTGGTGCTATACCCAAAACACATCCCAGATGTCTGTGAATTTTCATGGCTTTGTTGGACCTGCAACTGAACTACTTAGCTATATTCAGGGTAAGTTCCTAGTAGGCCTCCAAGTATACAAATAGAACCTACTTTGGGGTCTAAAGTCTGTAAATAGTACCTAGTTTGGGCACTTTGGAGCCCCAGGGAGTGACAGAAGAAACTGAACTTTTCGCACTCAGAACACAGCCTCTAAGCTTCCACTACTGCTGACGATGACGAGTGGCGCTTCCCGGAAGCACGGGAAAGCGGCAACGTCGGCCCTTGTTGGGCACGACATAAGCACCTCAGAGCACAAGGTTTTGGTTGTTGTGTTTACGATTGCTGCTACCTGTCAATACCCTGGGGCTCCAAAAAGCCCAAACTAGGTACTATTTACAGACTTTAGACCCCAAAGTAGGTTCTATTTGTATACTTGGAGCCCTAGGGATATGGTTTAGGGTTTAGGATTTACGGTTTTTGCTGCCCGTTGAAGCTCGAAAGACGGAATCATGCAACTCATGCAACCTACAACACAGTGGGGCTTAAGGTTTGGGTTGGTGTGTTGAACCTTCAGCAGATGACTTCTTATCCTGCACCCAGAATGCACTCGTGCTGCTGTTTCAGAGCGTTGCAGTCACGGGTCGTGACTAGAGTGACCAGAGCTTTAGAGAAACCCGAAAACCGACGCCAAAACTGAACATTCCGGAGATAAACGGCAAGCAGCCAAACTCCAAACCCCTTGCTTGGTCCTGGAGGGGGAAACCATGGCCCGTGCAAAGGCAGTAGATCATGTGCCCGCCAAAAAGCACCGACGGCCTCCTGTGTCCGCCATCCGTACGCCCGAAGATGCCAGAAAGTCACAAACCCCAAATCCAAGGCCCTATGTAGGGGCCTTAATGGTTAGAATAGGGTTTTTGGGTATGTTAGACTATAATTACAATGAGGAGGCCCCAAAGTAGAAAAAGGTAAATAATTTACGCCCCTATATTAAACGCCCAAACCCCACACACAAATCCTTAGCCTCAATCTCCCAGGCCTGAAGCCTAAACCCGAAAGCCTAAGTTGTAAATCCTGAAGCTTAAATCCCAACCCCTAAAGCCTAATGTAGGGGCCTTAGTAATTCGAAGAAGGTTTTGACCATAACAAGGAACCCTAAGTACTAATATTGGTAATTATTTAGGCCCCTACATATTAAGCCCTCAAGTCCAAGCTCAAGCTCCTTGCCCAGGAGCAACGGGTGATCTCTGCGGGTGGTGGTGGCAACACAGCAGCTGTTGCCATGCCCCTGACCAGCCCGGTAAGAAATTAGGGTTTAGGGCTTAGGGTTTAAATCTTGACCCCATAACTTCTGAAACGTAATTAACCTGAAACCGTCATGTAGGGGCCCAAATGATTACCTATATACTATTGTGGGGGTTCCTTATCATAATTATAGTATAATGGGCCCCAAAACCCCGTTCTAATTATTGCGGCCCCTATAGTAATTAACCTGAAATGAAACCTTAAGCCCATTTTTCAAAACCGACTCTGGGGGTTCTTGCTTCTGAATCCGTCTGTTGTCATAATTTATAAGGTTACGCGACTGTTAACGTAGGCGCCTTAACAATTAGAATAGGGTTTCGGGGTATATTGTACTAAAATTATACTAAGGAACCCCCCCAAAATAGAATTGGTAAATATTTAGGCTTTAGGCCCCTATATTAACAAGGTTCTGCCTAGAACGTTGCAGGGGATCCCGACAGGCAAGAACCCTATACCTTCCTCCGCAGCCTCGCAGCCGAAGCAGAATAAGGAGTGCAATAACTTCGGACCCCAGAGCGTTTTTTGGATGTCCGCGCCACATGTCCCGCAAGCTGCCACTCTTGGGAAGCTCCGACACGGCGGCACCAGTGGCTTCTCACTCAAGTCCGGACTGTACACGCTGGTGTGGAGGTCTGACTAATTAGCACTACTATTCCTTTGGGCTCCTTCTTTTTCTAAACATGCTATGATATAGCCGCAAATCCTACTCTAACCATTTAAGGCGCCTAGATTAGACGCCCTACTGCACTTCCTAGGTCAACTCTTGCCTCGAGAAACTCGCGAAGAGAGTTTGCATACAAGCGTTTAGGGTATAGGGTCAGGGTTTGTTTGCCAGGAGCACTTCTTCTGGGGGTCCTGAGCCTAGTTTAGTATTAGACCAACGTTCTGCAACTGAGGGCGCCACACCAAGAATATGACGAGCTTGCTGGCCCCTACAAGCCATACCTAGTTAACCCAATTTTATTACGGGGGTTGAAAAAACACAGTAATCCCTGAAACCCTAAACCCTAAACCCTAGCAGTCTTCATCGGACAGAATCCCGCCATTTCGGAGATCTCCCGGTACATTTGGCAGGCTCAAAGCATGCGCCGAAAGGAAAACGGAAAGAGATGCAGACGCAACAGTTTGTTGGGCGGTTCAGGGTTTAGAGTCTGGGGTGCAGAGTAAAGTTTACTATGTGCTGTTCGGCTTACGCAACTGGCATCAATGGTCCCGAAACCATAGGCAGGACATGGCTGAGAACATGAGCCGGCATCCCTTCTCCCTGAAGCCGAAGTGGACCAAAACATCACTCCTCATGCATTAGCGCTACTGACGATCGACAGCATACAGGCACGACAATTGGACCTTAGTTCCTGCGCGCTGAGACAACAGCTTCTTACTTCAGATTCCTCGGAGCTCTCTCGTTTTCATTTGCGGCACAATGGCGGCGTATGTACACCTCGGACCCTAATGTATCGGGTTTCGAGTTCCTGATAGATTCTGAAACGGTTTAGGGTTTAGGGCAGTTTAGGGTTTGGTAGGGCTTAATGTCCGCACTGCCAAAGCCGAAGACCAACGACCAACTCAGTAACTCTGCCAGAACCCCTCTAAACCCTAAACCCTAAACGCCTAAACCCTAGCCTTCATGCCTACCTGAAGAGGTGGTTGTGCTAGCAGCTGGTAAGTGGCGACCCACAGGGTTTAGAGCTTTGGGTTTAGGGACAAACACCGAAACGGGATGGGCATCGCATTGATGTATACGAACATATACCTGTGTCACTGCACGGCCCAGCAGATAAATCCCCAGATGTAGCGTGTGTTGGGTTACAGACGAAGGAGTATTTGTAGGGATGTCTGTACATGTGACTGTATGTGTATATGCTGCAGTCTGTGTTTATCTGGGTGTCCTTGCATGTGCAGAGCACAATTCAACAAGCACATGCACGGATGCACGTGCTTGTGTGTCTGTCTGTCTGTCTGTCTGTCTGTCTGTCTGTCTGTCTGTCTGTCTGTCTGTCTGTCTGTCTGTCTGTCTGTCTGTCTGTCTGTCTGTCCGTCTGTATGCATGCATGGAGGCATGCATGACGTCTTTCAGGCATGTGTGTTAACAAGTTATGCAGGTATCTGCTGATGTGCATGTGCATATGTCCACATGCTCAGAACACTGACGAAACCCGAAATCCCAACCACATCTACGCTGCTGTCGGCGGCACGCTGACCTGAGGAAAGATTTACCGTGAGGGTTTCCGGCAAGGGGCTTAGGGCTTCGGGTTTGCGGAGACTTGGAACCTGGATGTAGTCACAGGGTTTCGGGTTTATAAGGTTTGAGGATTCAGTGCAGATGCTTTGCGGTACCCGAAAACCGGAAGCGTGCATCCTGCGCTCAAGTGTATGGAAATGACAACAAAAGCCTGCCAAGGCAAGAAGGAAAAGGAGGACTCCTCGCAAGACCTGACAACCACAAAAACCTCGAAATCGGTGCAGACCCCATTATAGATCCTGAATACAAGGATCCAAGAATTCAATCAAGACTCAATCGATACCAAAACCAAGTATTTCTGGATATTGAAAGCTGAAAAGCCCTTACAAAACCCGTTTGAAACTAACTCAATCTAACTTGATAAACCCTTAGGAAAACGTTTTTAAAACCCGCATGCTACATGCAGTGAACCTCTTTCTGAGCCCCCCCCCCCAAAAGCTTCATAGAACATCTACGAAACCCCACCAGAAAGCTATTATAGAACCCCACCCTGATCCTTAAGCCCCAAAACCGTACGTTAGCCCTAAATCGCTAGAACACGAATTCTGGAGTATATAACATATGCAGGAACCCTACAGCACAAACACTAGGCCTTCTTCCAACCCCTACTTACAGGGTTAGATCAAGTAAGCAGACTTCTAGTTACTTATCACCCCAATTGAAGTACTTATAACTGTACTTACTAAGGCCCACGAACCTCCAAGTATAGTACTTACTTAGTATCCTACACCCTAGACACTTTTCGGAGGGCTGCCTCCTCTTCCGCCTTCGCCTCTTCAAGCCGTAGCTCCGCCTCCGCCTTCTGTGTGCATGTTCTCTTGGGGTTTTGGCGTGGTAGGGTTGGCCGTTTAGTGCTGAGGACGGTGGATCAAAGGTTAGACTTTAAGAGTTGTTCATGAGGTTGTTGATGCGTCAACGCGTTAGGTTGTTAAGGTTTTGAGGTTGAGGATTAGGTCCTAAGCTTCATCAAGATTAACTCTGAGTTGAGGTCAGGTTTAGTATGGGATTCGGGTTTAGGGCCTATTAGGGCTTACTATTTAGGATGTGGCTTAGCCCAAATGCATGCCGAAATCTGCAGAACTACTCTGTATTCACGCCCGAGGCCAGAAACGCAGAAGCCGAATCTCACCCTTTCAACCGAGGGATGTTACCAAGTCATCATCACCCTCGTCGTCTACTACTACTACTACTACTACTACTACTACTACTACTACGACTACGACTACGACTACGACTACGACTACGACTACGACTACGGCGACGACTACTAGTACTACCTACTACTACTACTACTACTACAGCTACTGCTGCAGCTGCTACTGCCACCACCACCACCACCACCACCACCACCACCACCACCACCACCACTACGACTACCACTGCGACTACTCCTCCTGCTGCTGCTCCTCCTGCTGCTGCTCCTCCTGCTGCTAGTGGTACGAGTACTAATGCTAGCAATGGTAGACATCCTGCAACAGAGTGCTACTACGGACGTGATAATGGAAAATTGCAGCCGGGGCAAAAATGCGAGAAACTAAGCCCAAACTCCAAAGCTGCTGCCCTGAGACGCATAAACCCTAAACCATTCAACCCTAAACCTAAACCACAAGCCCACGAAAGCCCAAAACCCAACCTGCCCGGGCACTTTGGGCTTTCGCTTCAAGATCTGCGCCGTGTTGTCCAGATCTAGCTCCTTGGGCCTGCCCCACCTGCAAAAAGGACGAGTTCTCATTAAATGGAGGAGTTCGTATCAGCTTACAGGGTGATGTCTTTCTTCTTCCGTGCTGTTAAAGGTCTGTACTTCTTGGTTTTTATCGAACTGTCGATTCTGCGAAGGTCTTGGTCGTAGCAAGTGTTCACACGCCGTCAGAACTCAGATCGATCTCGTGGGGGGGGGGGGGCAAAAGCATGATCAAAGACATCAATTACAGATCCCTGCAGGGCCTAGATCGCTGGTTTTGGGTTCAAGTTTAGAGTGTGAACCACCAGGAGTATCTATCTAGACTTCTATTTGCTGTGTCGTCCGAATAATGCCCCGACCTCAAACCCCAAAGCTCTTATCTGAACACCTGTGCCCGAAATTCAAAGTCACTACGAACCCTGGGGCTCCAAAAAGCCCAAAGTAGATACAATTTACAGACTTTGGAGCCCAACGTAGGTTCTATTTGTATACTTGGAGCCCTAGGGGAACCACAACCTCCCCAGCGCCTGAACCTCAGCCCCGAGCTTCACACGGAAGACAACTCAGATTTAGGGCTTAGGGTTTAGGGTTTCGGGTTTAGGCCCAATGGTGCGGCATCGCGTGGAGGCAAGTGCTGTAACTACTTAGAGGCCCAAAAACAACCTGCAAGACTAAATCTGTTATGCTATGTTCATCAGAGTATTTTTGGACTACAGTCCAGCCACTCTATTATGCTAGTTTAATAAGTTATATCCGATCATCTCTGAGTTACTACGATCCCAAATCTCACTAAGCCGACTAAAGAGACGATCATCTTCCCCGGGCATTGTGAAGGAAGTGGAAATTACTTTCTAGCCCCCCGTAAAGCGGGAATAGGCTCCCTAGGGCTAGCGCTTTGGGTTCAGGGTTTAGGGGGGCTCAAGGAAAAGAATTCTGGGTTTAAGTTATGCGTACAGAGGTGATGCATGATTGCCTTCTAGGGTAACTTGCAACTCCTCCACATGGCACTGAACCCTAAACCCTAAAGAACCCAGTCTTCCTGGGTAGCTGGCTCAGGATCTGCGGGTACGGAGTTCCGGTGCGACAGCGTGACCGGCAAGAAGTTGTCGGGAGTGTAGACCTCAGCCACCCACCGTAACGGTTTAGGGTTTAGGGATTAGGGCCGTGTCTCATTTCAGCCCACAACCCAAAAAGGCCAAAAGGTCTAAAATGGTGCAGGGACCAAAATAAAGGATATTTGGGTCTTATATCATAAGATTCTGCACCATGTGGGCTCGCACACCCTCAACCCTCAACCCCAAATCCTGCACCCCAATCCTAAACTGCTCTGTGGAAGACGTTGCAGCCTCAACAGCTACTACGAAGTCCTACAGAGTGAGCATGATACGCCCGGAACCTCGGGGCCCTAAGACCGAAGACCGGAGCCCTCGACATCCCCAAAAAACCCTGTAGCCTAGCCCTAAGCGGCTTAGGGTTTGGGGTTTGGGGCCCTGAATTTAGGGTTCAGGGCCCTGAATTTAGGGTTTAGGGTTTGGGAATAAAATTGCATGAGGTCTTTGGCGTATCTTTTGCTACAACCATACCGGGACTATCAGGGGTTGTGACTAAGTTCACAGCACCCGATCGCCGAGACCGTCCGGGAATCCGACCCCCTCCTGGAATGGATCCCGAACTGCCAGTGGCAAGTACTCCTCGGTCAGCGGAGCGAGGTTTAGGGTTCAGGGTTTAGGGTTTAGGGTTATATAGGGTTTGGGATTTATGGTTTAGGGTTTAGGGATCCCGAACAAGCAGGGTTTAATGGGCCTGTATTGTTGGCTGAGCTGGGGCTTTCTTTCTTTGATAGGGTTCAAGGTTTATACGTTGGAGAAATGTTGAGAGCTTACAGGTCACAGGGAGTGGAGTGCAGCTTCGGGGTTAAGATGATTTAAGGTATAGGGTTCCAAACGGCTTACACTTTGCTTATAGTCTGCCCTGTAGTTCCTGTTTTTTGGGTTACCTGTAGGACCCTAAATACGCTTACATGCTTTGTTCAACCCTAAAAAAGAACTACAATGGAGACTCTAGGTGGAGCGTGAAGGTCAGCAGGTCATTGAAGCGCGGGGCGTCCCCTAAACTCCAATATCCCTTAATTAAGGAATATTCCTTAAATTATAGTAGGATCCTTAATATGATTTAAGGTATATTACGGTATATTCCTTAATTAAGGGATATTGGAGTCTCTGGGCTTAAACCCTGCTCCGATTCCGAGACTTCGGTCTTGGGCCCCGGATCTTCCTGGTCAGCTAACCACTACTTGCAGGGTCGGGGGAATTAAATTAGGAAGTGGGTAAGGGTTTAGGGTTTAGGGTTTAGGGTTTAGGGCTTAGGGTTTAGGAAGTGGGTAATTAGTAGATGTATAAGAACCCTAAAAGGGGTCCTAGTTGGGGTTATGATACTTATAAGGCTTCACAGTCTATAGAATAACTGCTTACTACGTCCCCCGACCCTCCAAGTACTGCGAATACCCGCCAGTAAGTGGTGAGGGTTTAGGGCTACTGCAGTCCGACTACCCTTTCAAAGAACATGTAGGGTATCTCGCAAAGTCCTGGTTTGGGAATCAGTTTGGCAGAACAAAGAATCACCAGAAAAAAAAAATAGCCCTCATGTAATACCTTAGCCATGAAGCCTTCTAGGCTGCAGGAGTTAGGGCTCAGAGGTTCAAACACACGTGGGAGATGGCAGCATCCGCTTTTTTAGCTGCAGCCCATGGGCCTGCGAACCCCACCGCCCGAAACAAGCAGAGCACACTGAGTCCCTGTCAGCAACCCTCTTCCAGGGCACCGTCGAAAATGGCATCCGGTGCCGTGTATTTGCCTCACATATCAGGTATGCCTTCGAGCTGTTTTCACACTGTCCTGCCTTTCTTGGTGGCTGATAGGAGGACAGCTACCTAACTACCTTGTCAGGGCTCCTACGTCAGGTCCACTCTCGAGAAATCCTTTGTACTGAGAGGGGGGTCGGATGCTAACTGGAGATTCAATGCTTGGGTTTTGGCTTTTGAGTTTAGGGTTTGAGGGCTAGGGCTTAGGGTTTAGGGTGCTTCGCTTGATTCTCCATCTCTTCCCGAAGCCAAGAAGCCTAAAGCCATGCCTTAACTTTACCTTGGCAGTTGGCACTGTGTCTACTTCAACCTGTGTTCCTCAAACAGCTGCCAGAACTGACAGACCGCAGTGCCTCCTGAATTCGCGTAACACCCCGACACGTTGACTTCTACTTTCAGAGGTCCGAACCTCGTTCCTTTTTGGGGTCACCTTAGAAGATCTTAAATACAAAGTTAGTTAAAGAAGAACGCACTATAATGGAGACTGTCGGTCGACTCTGGACTCTTTACCTGAACCCTAAACCCTAAACCCGAAACCTGTGCGGGCTTGAGCACCCTGAAATCTTCGCACATTCACTAGGGGGCCGACCGGATAGTAGGCACCGTTTCCGGTCAGGCCAAGCCAGATGGCGCTGATACCTTGTGCTCCAGGCTTTTCGACTTCAGTGAGTCCTATCATATAAATTGGAACATCCTTAATTATGTGTGATGGATTTAAGATCTATTCCTCTGTGCTCTCTCGTCCGATCTCTCGCTGAAGACGTGGGAATTAGGCTTTGGGTCTAGGAAAGCTTTAAAAGCAATGAGGCTTGACGTATTTTTCCGGTTGTCTTTGTTTTGAGTGTTCGACTTCCACAGATTGGGATGAAGGGCTCTAAAGCTTGAAGCATAATTACAAGATCTTACTATGCTAAACGATGAAGATTGGCATTTCGGGTACGAGCACTACCATTAACCCCCATACCGACTCGAAATGCATGGCTTCATACTCCAGCTGGCCCTGCACGCTAATCCGCCAAGCTCTGCACCAGCGCTAGACCCTAAACCCCTAATCTCTAAACCAGAATCCACGACTCCTTCACCTCATAGCCCTAAACCCTAAACCCTAAACCCGAAGCCCTTTTAACTTCTAAGTTGGAGTCAGCTTGCCTCTGCGACGTCCCAAGATATCAACACTTTTGCAGGGTATAGGATGTGGGACAACAACCATCATCCGAAACTGAAGCCCTTGTTTGGGTTTAGGCTAACCCCAAATGTCCTACCTTTCGAAGGGCTTACATAAGGAAACCAGAAAACAGAGCCCGAAAAAGGTAGGTTTCTTGGGGTCGAGGCAGGGTCTATCAGGATCCTGAACCTATCCAGTTCTGCGCGCAGAACCTTCAGACGTCGCATTGTAAAATGTACAGCGCAAGCTCTCATCAGCCTGGTGAGCCTTATACAGGGAGCTTCACAGTTAGAATAGGGTTGAGGTACGTTAAAGTAGTATATATATATATATATGAGCCGGCGTCAAAATTATTTGTTTGTGCCAGGCTCGTTTTGGGGTTAGGGCATCCCCTATCGTTTTACAGTGAATGCAACTTGACAATATTGTTACATTTAGAGTATCGTCTTTAGAGCG
>CAJNDV010022057.1:15156-27538 GCA_905221635.1 Symbiodinium sp. CCMP2456
CCTCATCTCATATATATATATATACAGATAGATAAATAGATAGATAGATAGATAGATAGATAGACAGACAGATAGATAGATAGATAGATAGATAGATAGAGAGAGAGAGAGAGAGCTAGATAGAGAGAGAGCAAGAGAGAGACAGAGAGAGAGAGAGAGTTATATTACAGAAGCCTCTGGAATAGTATATATTGTCGCTGTTTTCGGGAACCTCTCTGAATGTGCTCTGGCTGTGGACCTCCATGATCCTAACACAATTCTGAGGTCTGTTTCGTTTGAAAGGCTCCGTTAACAAACAAAACCGTATACACACCGTAGCAACACATTGCCTTACATGTTTTCTTGAATACTTGCCCCTGCAACCGTGCAAAATGCGGTGAGCCCGAAACCCAAGACCCAGCCACCACCCCAAACCCTAAACCTAAACCCTAAACCCCAAACCCTGGACCTTAAACCCCAAACCCCAGGCGCTAAACCCCAAACCCTAAACACAAAACCCCAAACCCCAAACCTTCAAACCCTAAACCCAAATCGCCACATCCTAGACCCTAAGCCCGAAACCCCAAACCCTATACCCCAAAACCCAAAACCCAAAACCCGCCAAATCAGGCGCAAGATCGGAGCCCTTCGAACTCAAGCCACCTGCGTCTTGCGCTTCGTTCATGGCGTAGTCAAAGCACAAGTCTTCCGAGAGGACCACGACAAGCCTTCAGGGGTTTAGGGTTTAGGGTCAAGGGTCGTCATGTGGGGGAAGGGTTACCATTATGGAAGTGGGTCCCAAAAGACCATCCCCAGTAGGGTTTCGGGGGCCCTACTTCCAGAATAGCACAAGCAGTGCGTATGGACCCTTGCCACACCTTAGGATTTAGTGCATAGAGTCTCCTCTCCGTTCACAACCTAATAACTTACCAAACCTCTTAAAAACCTCGAAACAGACTTGTCACCATAGCTACACGTCCTACCCTTCGAGTGTCGTAATCAGTGTTCGGTCTGCTAGGTGGGCGCCAGCTATGTGGCGAAGGGCGGGGGTATCACTGAGCTTCAGATTAGATTGGCATCCCTGACTCTCCGAATATCCCTAAAACTCCAAGTATACAAATTAGAACCTACTTTGGGGTCTAAAGTCGGCAACTAGTACCTACTTTGGGCATTTTGGAGCCCCAGGGTATGGCTATCCGATAACAACCCTAAACCCTAAACCCGAAATCCTAAACCCAAAACATATCCGGTTCAGGGGCCTCGTTGCAAGACAGACAGGCCTCCAGAACCGGGCCGAAACTTCCAGTTCATAGCCGGCCTGAGCCTCAATCCATAGACACTTTCCCCCCCCCCAAAAACCCTAGAATCCCCTATAAGTCCCCTGTAATCCCTATAGATGGCTTTGAAGAGACCCTGCGAACCCCAAAACCCTATAATCCCCTATAAGCCCTTTATAATCCCTATAGATCCCTATAAATCCCTTTAAGGAGACCCCCGTAAGCGATCTAAACCCCAGGCTTCTGCAAACAAAACCCGACGCAAGCCTCGGCGGCCGGTCACGCTTCGGACTCTTCCAGCGACTTTCCTTCTTCGCCTGCACAAGACTTCGGCTACGGTTGGGTGGAAACCCTAAACCCTAAACCCAAAAACCCTAAACCCTTAGCCGCTCCTCGACTCTGAAGTTGCCGAAGCTTCGGTTAAGTCATGGGGCTTAAGGTTTCTTCTTTGAAACCTGTCCGTGGGGTTGACCGGTATCCTGAAGCCCGAAAGCTTCCAATTGCAAACGACCGAAACAGTACAAAATCTTTGGAGGAACTCAGGTGTTATCTATATTCATATGAGCCCAGTACACTGGAGAGAGCCTTAGGACTCCCGTTGCCCGACAGGATGCACGACCCGGCCTTCGCGAGTTTGCGGAGGTCGCGCATGAGCACTTTGTTGATGGCTTCACTCTTCTTTGGCCAGACCCTGCGGCAGTCGTGTGGCTCCGGGTGTTATTCAGGATGTGGGGTTTGGGGTTTGGGGTTTGTTTCGGGGTTTGGACTTGCGGCTTGTGGGTTTTAGTGGCTGCAAGAAGGAACCCTTAAAGGAACTCTTGAAACAAAAACTCCCTGATACAGACTTCAGATCTGCATCCTTCGGGTGTTCAGTTGAAGCAGCTCCACGAACTTCGTAAGTTGGTCACCAATGGAATCGTAGCTAGGCTTTAAACGCTGGGATTCGGTAATTTGCCTGTAAGTTACAAGTAGGAGAACAGAACTAAGGTAGGGTTTGAACAGTTTTGGATTTACAAGGTTTCGCAAGGATTTGTGGTTCAGGGAATCTGGTTTTGGTAGGCCAGCAGCCATTCAAATCTGACCGCAAAGAAGGGTGTTCTGCAGAATCGGGCGAAACCAAGAGCCTGGAATTCGATGCTCAAACCCTTTGCCTTGAGGTTTGGGATGTTAGGATGTTCAACACAGGGCTTCGTTGCTTCAGCTACGTAGCATCAGCTTTCTACGAAACCCGAAAATAGTCCACAACTCGAAACCGGGGGCCGTCGAGCCCACCAAAACAGAGCGCTCGGGGTGCATCATTGCTGCAGGATTTGGAGGTCATATATGCTGATTAGACCCTATAAACCCCTATAGACGACCCTGAACCTCAAAGCCTAAAGCCTGAAAGTACCCTAAACCCAAAAAGGCTGAAACCCAAACACAACGAACCCCACAGCACCACACTCCCCCCAAAAATCCCAAGCCTGATGGTAATCATGTCCAGCAAGTCCTGATGGTAAAACCTGGCATGCCGGGAATAGAAGTTTAGAGTTTCTCCGGATGACCCTTTGATGGAGGCTGGGGCTGCGCTGTAGGATCTGGGATGTTCGAGGTTCAGGGCTTAGGGAGAGGATTGCGCAATGTTAAGTTTTAGGGATCAAGATTTCGGAGATTTTGGGGTTTGGGTCTTATGTCTAGCGTGTGTAAAGTGTTTTCGGGGTAAGCGAAGACATGTATAAGGACGAGGGTGTAAGGCCTGAGGGCCTGCCGGATGAAGGATTTAGACCTCAACGCAGACACAAGCCGACTAACCGGAACCATGTCAGGTTCCGCGTGCTCGTTATCCTATAAGGCATTGTCTCTTTGAAGGTCCATAAATCTACATGTGTTCAAGTACAAAGCAGGGCTCTAGACTCTATACCTTATTGTAAAAAAGAACCCATCCCCGTTGAATTGGGTTGTCTCGTCGTTGTTGGGACCGCTTTTACGGTGGGGGTCACCCATGTCCTGCACCGAGCCCAGTGCTTCCGCCAAAGACACAGAAGAGGCGCGAGGATTCATCCAACCGTGGATCTGCGCTATCTCCAGGCTGTGCTTCTGAGGGTTTTTTTCTTAAGCGGTAGTGGCCTTTTCTGAGGGTTTAGGGTTTAGGGTTCTGAGCCCTGTATGGCTGAGGCCTCGCCAGCCATACCACGCGTGTCTTCAGAGATTCGCGGTAGCGCCAAACAACACTACTGATAGGCGCTTGCGGATACGTCTCGCCAAACCTCTAAACTGTTATCCTTAGCTGGGATGATAAGCAGTTTCTTTAGTTCGCGTTATAAGTTATAAGTCGTTATATGCATAGTTACACTGTTTCTTCACCCCACGATCCTTTAAAGAGATTGCATCCTGTGGGGACCCTAAAGAAACCTTCATTAAGGAACCCTAAGAATGCAGGTTTTTCGGGTCCAGGTAGACTCTGAATCGATTGGGAGGCCTCAAAAGGTGCGATGTAGGTAAGTAGGATTCAGGATCCCAAAAATATAACGACTCTTATTTTGGGACTCCCCCGACCTGTCAAAAAAGGGCCCGAGGATACCCGAAAACTCCTCCCAAAGCCTCAAACCCTGAGCTCTAAACTCTAGCTCATGATACCCCAGGGCCCACATGCCCATATAGTATATACTTAGGCCTTGGAGTGATCCCGTATATATATATATAGGGTACTTTAGGACCAAAGTATATATGCTATATGGGTACATGGACCCTTCGGGTTTTGAGGCCCAAGATAAACCGTCTGTGGTGCAGCTTCGAGGAGTTGGGTTTGAGGATATTGGGACTCAGGCCTAAGGATTTAGGGCTTTTAGGGCTCAGGGCTTGGAGAAACAGGGTTTAAGGCTTAGGGAGATTAGGTTTCGGGCTTAGCGAGATTGGGTTTAGGACTCAGGTTTAAACTTGAAGGTGTGGGCTTGAGGCTTGCGAGTGTGGGGCAGCAGCTGACTAGAAGACACTCTACACTTGCAAACTCGTCTCTTGGCGAATTTAAGCATGCACCCTAAACCCTCTGAGCCTCACACAAATCCTAAACCCTAAACCCTCGACCCTGAACCCAAAACCCTATACCCAAAACCCTAAACCCTTCGGCTTTGTCCGACAACTCGGCCGGCTTGACCAGTCTAAGGCTTGCTGGCCAATGCGCACCCAGGGCTCCACGAACTTGGCTACCTGCTTCCCTAAGGCTCCAAAGTGCCCTTAAAGGGAACCCTCAAAACCCTAAACCCTAAACCCTAAACCCTAAACCCTACTAGGGTTCCATAATAGGGTCAGTTTGAAGGGTACTAGAGGGTGCTGAAAGTGGGTCCCTTCCCGGAGGCGCCCTCAAACGGTACTTCTAGGGCTCTAAACTACCCATAGGCCCCATAGTAGTTCCTTTTTGGGATTACCTTATAGAATTCTAAATATGAACCCCAAAAAGGAACTACTATGGGGCCTATGGGTAGGGAGTCGTAGGGGCATATAAAGCTCAGATTAAGTCTGGGGTCAAAAGTTGTGGTTTAGGAGTTGGGCAGTTCTCCAAAATAGGGTCCCTTTTGAGGTCCGCAATATAGTACGGCACCCTTATATAAAGAGGACGCTAAAAGGGACCCTAATTTAGAGAACCACCCAGGTCAGGGCTCAGGACTTCTAGGCCACGAGCACGCAATCTCAGGATCCGCGCACTCATGCCGCATGGAATGTAGGGGCCTTAATACTTAGAATTGGGGATTTTGGGCCCATTATACTATTAGTATTCATAATGAAGCCTCAGAATAGTATTGCTAATTATTTAGGCTCCTATATTACATGGGCCAGAACATACCATGACGGGAAGCACTTTCATGCCCAAGCACAAACTACTTAGCATCTCGCTAACTACTTAACATCTAAATACAGTCAACCCTACACCCTAAACCCTTAAACCCTAAACCCTTAAACCCTAAATCCCTCAAACCCTAAACCCTAAACCTTAAACCCTAAACCCTAAAAACCTAAACCCTAAAGCATAAACCCTGAACCCTAAACCCTAAACCCTAACCCGGTGCAGAGTTCAGGTTTGGCAATTCGGGCTTCAGGCTGGGACTTTCTGAGCTCAGACCGACGGCGGCTGGAGACTTAGTGTCTTTAGGGCTTATAGGGTTTACGATCGAACATTCATATCTAACGGCTTCGGTTCAGGAATGTATGCAATGTTTTGGATGCTGTTTTGGAGTAGTGGCCTGGTAAGTAGGTTTAGTAAGATGGGCTATGGTGGTCAGCCATGGTCCATGAAACCACCTCCACGCGCTTCGCCGGCACTTTGGTGAAGCCCTCGACCCAGCGAACCACACGCGCAAGGACCTGTCCCAAGTGCAGAGCTTGCATAAGGGTTCCTGCAAAAATCTAGGGTTTGCCTGGTAAGTATCGTCTCCTTTGTGGGCCTTCCCCTTGGTTATCAGTTTTATGGTTAGGATCCTAGTTGGACCCCATATCAAATTTGGTTAACCCAACAAAACCAGCATGGAGACTGCAGGTAGGGTCGGGGATCAACGGTTGAGGCTATGGGCCGTGGGGTTATAGCTTCGGGCTTCCGGGACCTAATGTTTGCCTGGGCTTGTGGTTCGGGCTCATGTCCCGTCGTGAAGAGTTTACGATGCGCTGGAGCTGTGAAAGTGTAAACTCGGGTTACCTTGCTCATGGTGCAGAGCTTCCGTTGAAATCGTTTACTTGTCGGCGGAGTGGAAACATGAAGAGTGACGGCTTAGCTGCATCATCATGCAAGTTAGGAGCAGGACACTTAGGGCTTACAAAAACAAAGGCTGTGCCCCAAAGCACAGCAGTATTGCCAGCATGGTTGTCGACTCGTTCTTCGTGGATACCATCATGATAAAAGCTAGCATCATCAGCGGCCATCAATATTGACAACGGCGACAACATGACCGCAAGCATAGGGGCACCCCGCCATGGTTATCATCCCCATCACCAATATCATCACGATCATCATTCTGACCTTGGCCAATGCAGTCACATACGCCATCGCTTAGACTCCGCATACAGCCATCACACCCTTACCGGTGCACCTGCTGTTACGAACTTGCTCATGATTAGAGAACCCAATACCCCTTCATTAAGGAATATACCTTAAATCATAATATTGATGCCCCTATAGTTTAAGGTATATTCCTTAATTAAGGGGTATTGGGCTCTCTGGGTGATTACTGCGCCTGCAGCTCGGAATATGAATTCCACACAATCGCACTTAACCCTAAACCCTAAACCCAAAACCCAAAACCCTAAACCCTAAACCCCTAAACACACAATCGCAGGCCTCCTGCATGGGTGGCCCCGCCGGGGTCAGCCAATGACTTTCGAAGTTCCACAAGATCGTGGCGTAGTCCTCGGGAGTGAGGGTTTAGGGTTTAGGGTTTAGGGTTGCAAGATTCCATGTGGTTCTTGACCTTGGCGCTTGGCTTCTGCATTGTGTAGGGTTATTAGAAGTTTAAAGGGGATGGTTTGAGGGGGTTACCCTAAACCCTAAACCCTTAAATGTACGTCGTTCTGAGCTTTTAGCTCAGTTTTCATCATATCGGTGGAGGTCCGAGACAGAAGACCCTCAACATGCCCTGTATCCCGAACCCTAGGCCCTGTAGACCCTAAAGAACCCACCATTCTATGGACTTATATAAAGAATTCATACTGAAATCAGAATAAAGAGCCCTAAGAGGGTAGGTTCGGTAGGTTCTTTAGGATCCAAGTAGACCCCAAAACCTAAAAAAACGTTATCATGCACACAGGAAGACCTTCGTGTGAGCCGGCGCCGGGCCTCCGGGTCTAACTTGCCCAGGCTTTCCAAGTCCGCGCGGACCGCGGCGGCCACCTGGCAGCCACTTAATATAGGTTTGTTAAGGATTAGAATAGGGTTTTGCTGCCCATGATACTATAACTAGAATAAGGACCCCCAAAAATAGTATAGGTATTAGGGCCTAGGGTTTTCTGCAGGGTTGAAAGGTTTTTATGAGGGTCAGACGGGGTCCCTAAACCCAAAACC
This sequence comes from Symbiodinium sp. CCMP2456, assembly GCA_905221635.1. NCBI lineage: Eukaryota > Dinophyceae > Suessiales > Symbiodiniaceae > Symbiodinium > Symbiodinium sp. CCMP2456. Next base: position 22,438 of record CAJNDV010022057.1, read on the forward strand.
GGGGTTCTAGAACGTGTAGGCCTTTGGGTCCCGAGGATCAATAACCAGGGGCTTCAAACGGGTTCTTTCTGGGTTGTGTAGGGGACCTCTAAGGCTCTAGTAGGGGTTTCCAGGGTGCTGAGTACCCAAAAACTGCATACTTGGGCTGAAGGCACAGGGTTTTATTTGCGTGGCGTTTTTGATGATCAGGCGCTCGGTCTCTTGGGAATGCAGGGGATAGAAACCCTGCCTAGACCCACTCAAAGCCCCTAGCACTCTTGAGCCCCAGCCCTAGAGCCCCCAGAGAGCTCCAAGTATGCAAATAGTACCTACTTTGGGGTCTAAAGTCTGTAGATATAGTACCTAGTTTGGGCTTTTTGGAGCCCCAGGGTAAAGCCTACAGCGTAAAACCCAAATTTTGCTCAAGCCCTAAGCAGAGAACTTCCTGTGAATCTTCGGCCCTTAAATGCGTAAACCCCTAAAACTAATCATTTAAGCCCGGATGCCTAAACTCCGAGTCCAAAACGGCCTAAATCCGGGAAAGTTCAAACTTGTATTTGGGGTGTGGGCTGAGGGTTAAAGTCTTAAGCGATCAAGCTCCATGACTCTACCCTGGGAATCGGTTATTGATCCTAATCAATACTTCTGAATGCATATTGATTTTGGTGTCAAATCAACTATTTACTCTATGATTCGAGGCGCCCAAAATCAATATCAAATTGTACTTATTTTAGCCATCAAATCAATATATTTCCATGGTTTACGAAGCCTTCAAATCAATATAAACTCAATTCTGCTTAACTCTGATCAATTCTGATTAACTCTGATTAACTCTGGTTAACCTCTGATGAGTTCTGATTAACTCTGATCAAACAGGCTTTTGATCAGAGACAATGATATGTTGAAACGAAATCGAAATCAATACCCAAATCAATATCCAAATCAGTTTTTAAATCAATAGAAAGAAAGCGTCTGAAATCAATATGGAGATCAATACGACACCTATTGATTTAATCAATAAAAAGCAAGCAAATCAATATCAACATAAAACATATGCACTCTCTATTGATTAGGATCAATATCCGATTCCCAGGGTAAGACCGCCCCGAACTTCCAAACCCCAAAACCCAGAAACTGACTGTCAAACTCGATTCCTGATACAAACCTCCAGAGCCTTATCCCTCGCCGGTCCACGACAGACCGTCCCGATTATAGTTTTTGGGGACTTAATTCCATGACCCTAAACTCCAAACCCTGATTCCATGATAGTAGCGCGTAGGGACCCTCTTGGTTGACAAGCCCTGAGCCGACGAAAAGATCAGTTCCCCACCAACAAACCTCGCGACAACACGCTTATGAAACCAGGTTTCAAGAGCCCTGAGACCCCACAAGAGCCCTCCCAAAACGCTTCTGCAACCAGATTCGAAGAGCCCTAAGACCCCACAAGGACCCTCCCAAAACGTATAAGGCTTCTGAAAATTCAGGCCTAAGCCCTAAACCCCAAACTTTAAACCCAAACCCCTAAACCTCCCCGCAACAGCGGGCCTCGGGTTCCTGCTCGACAAGCGCCTCAAGATCTTCGTTGAAGTAGAAGGTGCCCTCCGCGGGTTTAGGGCTTAGAGTTCAGGAAACTGTGGTTGCTGGTTTCAATAGTTCCGCAATGTCTCTTCATAAGCAGGGTCTTAGAGGGTATTTCATAGAAAGGTTTCTGAAGGGTTTGAAGGGTTGCCAGAAAGTTCCCAAAGATTCTTCTAGAGTCTAGAGCTTCTATAAAGCTTCTATGTTTCAGGTTACTTTTAGGGTTGCTGTAAATCCTTTAGAGGTGTGTGAGGCTTTGGGGTTTAGTGTATAAAATCATCTTTGAAGTGTCTTGGGCTCGGAATTTAAAGCTTTTTTGTTTGAGGTTTGAGGGGCTGAAGCCTTTGTGGGGATTCGCGCTTGAGGACCTTGCAATACAGGACTGAAGGCATCAGGAGTTTACTTTGGGCTTTAGGACTTCACTGTCGCTTGGCTCTTTGGTGTCTCTGAGTCCCTAATCATGTCATGGGGATAGACTCCAATTCCACTATGTTTCAACGCAGAATCGAAGCCATGTCTACTTCCCTGAAACGCAAAGTCGAAGACTCTCCCAACAGCCCATGACTCCGGAAGGACGCTGCGCCCCAAAAGCTCAATCTTCAACACTCCAGTCCTGACATCCCGTGTTCCCCTTGATACCCTGAATCCTGTGCCACGCATCCGAACCATGGGAGGAATGCAACAGTGCTGATTTCGGGCAGTCTTTGCGAGCATTACGCAGTCCAACAGAGATTTCTGCTCCCTGACTCGGTGAAACACAGAAAAGTCGGAATAATTGGTGATGGCATCCCCGCCTGGTGCCTACATAATCATACGGCATAATTTGGGGGTGCTTTGTATAAGGGTGCCGTACTATATTGGGGACCTAAAAGGGACCCTACTTTAGAAAACTACCCATTTATAGAATTCACAAGAGCCGTGTTCGAGTCACACAAACCCCTAAACCCTAAACCCTATAAACCCTAACCCCTAAACCCCTGAACCCCTAAACCCTATAAACCCAAACCTTTAAAGTGCCGAAGACCCAGCGATGCCACCGTGCCTTCCCCGGCTGCTTCAACAACTGGCACGAGAGGGATCGGAGTTTAGCTTTAGGGATTAGGGTTTAGGGTTTTAGTGGCTTGAGTTGGGGGTTTAGGGTTTAGGGTTTAGGGCTGGTTTGGGTTTAGGGTTTAGGGTTTAGGGTTTAGGGGTTTAGGGCTGGTTTGGGTTTAGGGTTTAGGGTTTAGGGGTTTAGGGCTGGTTTGAGTTTGGGTTTAGGGTTTAGGCTGTAGGTCTTAGAGCCGTGTGGTGTCCCGGGGTAGGGTTTACCCTTAAATTAAAATGATTTGGGTACACACTAGTATAACCCGATACTACTTGTGAGGCACATGGCATCCACGGAGTGGGTAGATCTGACAGCTGGTAGGGCGTCCAAAACTTATGTTACTCATGTTTGGGTGTCCGTTCCCCCAGGGGTTCAAGTATTCAACAAGATATGTATGAATGTGTGCGTGTACGTATGTGTGTACCTATGTACGTATCAAACCTTGCAAGACTGTCTAAAACAAAGATTACTTCAAGCACTCGACCAGTTAGGATTGGGTAGCTAGACAGCGAAAGCCTAAGAACAACATCTTTCGAAGCCCGACTTCCAGGTCCTCATAGGATGAACGTCGCGAGGCCACAGCTTGGATACCATCGACATCTGCTTGAAGCAAAGACTAGACGCCCGAAAAGTTGACTACCTTTAGCCCCACCAGAGAAAGCCCAAACCCTCAACCTGCCAAACAAGCCCTACAGTAAACACCAACAAGCTGGAAACCCAGAAGCCTCAATCCTTAAGAGTAATGCATAGGGAATCCCAGCACTAATTGTCCTTAATCCGGTTTCCAACTTTTTCAGGTCGACAATAAATCCCCGGCACTTAAGCCTTCTAACCCTAAACCCTAAACCCTAAACCTTATACCCTAAACCCTAAACCAGATCGCTTCCCATGGCACCTTCGTCTCGGAGACTTCGCACGCGCGATCGATGGCTTGTACGAGGGTGTCGTTCAAGCGGATGCCAGGTTTGACATAGGTCCTGGGTTTTAGAGTTTTAAGGTGTAGGGGTTCAGGGACATACGGTTGGTGGACAAAATTCTGCATGACCCAAATATAGTATAGTACCATAAACCCCATAGTTTAGGTTTATAGGGTCATGCAGGATTTTGTCCATCAACCGTAGGTCCTGGGTGTTAGCTGTAGTTTGGGATTTGTAGGTGTTTATAGGAATCAGGGTTCCGGTGTGCATTTTTGACGCCTCCTTACGACTTTACTTGGACCAAAGCAGCGAGGTGGCTCGGTAGGGCTTAACATGGCACGCTGACACGTAGATCCACCGTGACGGTTTGTGATGACCCTGAACCCCTAAACCCTAAACCCTAGGCCGTAAACTCTGAACCCCGAACCGAAACCTGGAGTCAGGGCTTTGGCCGGAGGACGGAGGCATCAACTGGAGGATTTGGGACTGATCCTGGGATTGGAACGGCTGGTGGTCCTCAGTTACCATCAGCTCCAAACCTTAGCCTGAACCCAAAATTAAGTGACCAACCTTGACCGTGAAACCGTTCGTTGCTAGGAGTTTAGAGAATCGAGTTGGGCTAGAGCTTCGGGTTGGGCTATGGATCTCTCGGATTCAGGGAGTAGGGGGTTGGTTATTTGTCAGGGGTCATGCTGCTCTGCCAAGGTACCCGGTCACGATCGAGCCATTTCGCATGAAGTTCCTCTTGTTGATGAAACCTGAAAGGCGTAGGGGTTTCCAGGTTCCCCTAGGGGTCCATATATACTTTGGCCTTAAACTAGTCCCTATATACCTTAACCCACCAGAACCTACTTTTTTGTAGTGGCCTTACTGCTTCCGTATTAGGGTTTATAGTAAGAACCGACAAAAAAGTAGGGTTTGGTAGGGTAAGGTAGGTACTTTTGGGGCCACAGCATATACTATTTGGGTACATGGACCCTTAGCGTTCTTCTAGGGTCATGGCGACCCCGAACCCTAAGCCCTAAAGAACAAGCAGGGCCTTCCCAGAGAGCTCAATACCCCTTAGTTGAGGAATATACCTATTAGGTTTGGAGTTTAGGTCTTATAGGGCTTAAAATCAGAATATTAAGGCCCCTAAATTAAGGAATATACCTATTAGGTTTAGAGTTTAGGTCTTATAGGGCCAGCTGTTGGGGCCCGAGCCTCCTAGTGGCGCAGCTGGTGTCCCTAGGGTTCCGATCGGTGCCATGGATTTCACAGGGAAACGTCGTATTTCGGAAGCTTCGGATGGCGGAGCGGAAGCCTTTTGGCATGACATACGTTTGCTGTACTCAGCTGCACAGTCTCTTGAATTACCAATGATCCGCAGTGCGGCATTCCATGTTCTCATGGACGGCAGGGCCTCCCGCTTTGGCGACCTTTGGTTCGTTTCAGGGGTTCTTCAGGCTGATTGGTTTGAGACTTCTGCCTCGACTTCGATGCGCACACCTACCTCAGTTGTGGTCAAGATTTCTGAAGCCATGTACCAGGCAGTTGCGCG
>CAJNDV010022057.1:27638-37852 GCA_905221635.1 Symbiodinium sp. CCMP2456
GCACCCCCTCATGCAACGGTAAAGGTCTTATAGGGCTTGAATCATAATATTCAGGCCCCTTTAGCTTTAAGGTATATTCCTGATTTAAGGGGTATTGGGCTCTCTGGGTCCCCTATGCCAAGGCAGAGGCTGTGAAACACGCGGCGGTCGAGCTCCTCGGAAGCCAGGGCTGAGGGCTTTAAAGCATCTGGGGGGTAGGGTTTAGGATTTAAGGTTTAGGGTTTAGGGCTTTAGAGTTTAGGGCTTAAGGGTATACGGCTGCAGGGGTTGGGGTTTAGGGTTTCGGTTTTGGGCTTATGGATTTAAGCTCATTGGTGTTGAGTTCGACAAAAGGCCTGAAGGGCTTTGCAAGCTTGTTCACAAGCAGGGTTTCGATATATCATCATGAGGTTCTGACCCCTTGCTGCACGTCGAAGAAGAATCCGACTACTTCGGGTCTGCGTTACGCGCTTCTACGCCCTCGCTTGAGCAAGATCCAGCAATAACCCGTGGGAAGCCTTTCTGGTAAACTATACTACTTTACCGATACGATGCATAGGAGCTTGCCGGAATAAACGGGTCCAGGTTATTATGCTACTCAGTACCCTCAATGAACCTTGAAACCCTGCTTAGGTACCCTGCAAACATTACAGACGCCTATAGAAAACATGTTCGAGCCCATGGAGCGCCCGTAAACAACAACTTGTAGCACCATGGCCGGCAAAACAAACGCAGAGGAAGATATAACCCTAAACCCTAAACCCTAAATTTAAACTTTCGTTCCATATAGGCTTAAAAAGGATCCCAATCGGGGCTTTATGGTCACAACATGTAGCAACAAACAGTTGCAGGATACATACAGTCTATATGCATAGAACCTACGCCAAGGGTCCAGATACCTATATCATTGCCATATTATACCCACCCCCAAACACTAACCCACATTGCTAGTACCCCAGACCCAACTTATGGAATCCTGTGACCTTTCACAACAAAGCCCGCACTGAGTCCCTAGTGCTTGAGTCCTTTGGGGTCCTTACCCAGGACCCCGGAGGAAGGATCTCAAAGGTTGATCCTTTCGAGGGGTTCCTATAAAGTACACTTTAGTGTAGATCCCTTGAAGTTAGCCCTTGAAAAAATCGCTTCTGGGAATCTTTAACATTCAATAAGAGCTTGTTCCCTCAACCCTAAAACCTGAACTCTCAACCCAGTGCATTTCCCCTGTAAAACCCATGGGCGCAGGACCTCGGAAGGATCGAAATACTCCAGCTGAACCTTTGAGTGAGGCTTTGGGGTTTTCGCGTGTCCGATGAATGAAGGTTCCATGAGGTTACGTTGAGGGGCTCGATAAGGGCTTTGCTTTAAAACTCCTAAGGCTTTTAGAGTTCGGGTGTTGTGGATTGGAGCTCGGGGTCTGGCGTTCAGAGGGGTTTGAGGTTTTAGGTTGAGAAGCTTGAGCTGATGTGCTCTGGGTTGAGACTGAGGAGCTTTCCGGTGTTCGTGATTTTCGTATACAATATCAGCAAAGCAACATACTGTTGCAGTACACCATGTAGTTATAGCGGGATCCTCGAATTAATTCCACAACATACCCTGCATGACTTAAGGAACTTTACAGAGGGATCCTGAATATGACTTGCGGCATGTTCCTTAAGTGAAGGGTTCTGGAGTCTCGAGGTACAAGGTTCTGCGCATTAAGCTGTTGGGTGACGTAGGAACCCCGAAAATCAAGAAGTGCTGAGATCGGGAAGAGGTTGAGCACCGTACACTCCAGTTCTTAGCAGTTTATGCTCTAGGGTTCCAGGGTGTTAAATCCTAAATCCCTAACCCAAAACTATAAATTTTGAACCCTGAAACCTAAACCCGGCAAGCGAAGACCCGAGGGAACCGGAGTTTCCGATTGCTGCCAAGAGGCTGGGCCTTCATGCCACTTCTTCGGCCCCTTGCTCAAGGTTGCTTTTCAGGGACGGTTTAGAGTTTAGGGTTTAGGGTTTAGGGTTTAGGCCCCTTGCTCAAGGTTGCTTTTCAGGGTTCAGGCTGTTAGGCTTCAGGGTTTTCAATTTCAGGGGTTCGGGTTTAGGTTGCCAGAGACTCCAACCAGCTAACCGAAGCTATGTAACGGTTCTGGGCCATTCTGAGCCTAAGGGTTACGGTTGTAGCCTTTTCAACAAAAGGCGGAGCAGAAACAGATCCTGGACCAAGCCCAAGTCAGGCACACCCACTACTCTTCAGCTGCATGCCATGTTTACTCTACATGCTCCGATCTGCCAAGGCAACTCCAGCTGCCCAGAGTCACAGTAGCTTGCTGTCTCTGGGCCGTTTAAAGGCTCTACACAAAGAAATGATGCCATTTCCGGGGAACCTTCACCCCAACCCAAACACGAAGAACCCAGCAGCCAACTCTAGTCAAGCCACAACCATGAACCCAACTAAACCCTTAACCCTTCACCCAAACCCGCCGTAATCCTTAAGGGCCCATGTACCGAAATAATAGCACATACTTGGACCCCGAATTAAGTATACAGGCCAGGTTAAGACCAAGGTATGTACTAGTTGATGACAAGCACCCGTACCTACCTAGATCCGTAACATACAACTACCAAGACTCGTCCGTAAGGGTTCCCTTTTCTAGGTGCTAATAAGATACCCCAAAACACATCTCTGCCAATTCAGGAGCCTATATCATCGTAACTTCCTGCTGAGTTCGCTGCATGACAAGACACCCCGAAACCCCCACTCTGCCCGCTTAAACCCTCAACCCTAAACCCATAACCCATAAACCCTAAACGCCTGCAACTTCCTGCTGAGATCGCTGCGTGCTCGGGAGCGAAGTCGCTCTCGGACCCTGCGCAGCTCTTTCCCATTCTGGGTTTTGGTGTTTGGGCATTAGGAACTTAAAACTTAAGGTTTAGGAACTTAGAGCTTAGGGTTCAGGAACTTAGGCTTAGGGTTTGGGAATTTAGAGCTTAGGGTTTAGGAACTTAGGGTTTGGGGTTTAGGGGTTTGGGGTTTAGGGTGCAGGGGAAAATTGGGTTTAGGGATTTTTTAAGGGTGCAGTGTGACTTTCACCTGCCGGGTCCCTGCCCAATTTGGGCTTGCACCAAAGTAACAGCCAGGGTTTAAGGATTTGGGGCTCGGGGTTCTTGAGTTTTTAGGGTTTAGGGTTTAGGGTTTAGGGTTTAGGGAACTTGAAGGAACCTTTAATCAATCAAGGAGCCCTTGAACGCCTCAGGGAGGGGTTCAGGGCTGAGGGGTTGGGGCTGGGGTTCTGCAACATACAGACAGTAGAAGCCAAACACAGAAAGCCCTAATTTAGAGAACTGCCCATGTGCATGTATGTATGCATGCACGCAGGGGCACTCAACAAGTTTGTGCAGATTGGAACCTGTAGGCCTACAGCCACTCACCCCGGAACCCTTAAGCGGCTCTGGATATCTCACTCATCGTGGTTGCTACAAAGAGGTGGCAGTAAATGCTTTACACATAAGTTTCACCCGACCCTCATACCTAAACCCCAAGTATTACACTTGCACCATCCTGAAACCGTCACACGATTCTGGTCCCCGGACCTTAGCAGACCGGGGCCCTGTAGACAGGTAACTGTAAACTCACATGTACGGTCCGGGTTTAGGGTTTGCAAGCTGGGGTTGAGGGTCTATGAGTCTAACCCTAAACCCTAAACCCTAAACCCTAAACCCTAAATCTATGGGGTTTGGGGTTTAGAACTCCATTGCTCCTGGACCCTAGGACACCGACCTCCTTGGGTTGCTGAATTGGGTTTGGGGTTTTGGGTTCAGATTTAGGGATTGGGGTTTTGGGTTTTCATTTAGGGTTTGCGGTTTTGGGTTTTCGGATATCATTCGATTCGATTTCGTCATACAAGTCCCTAAAAAACGTAAGATAAAATTCGGTGCTATAAAAGGTACGTCGGGCCGAAACCCACACCCGAAACCCTAGCGACTCGTGCAGACCAGCGGTGCAAACAAGCAGCGAAACGGGTTCAGCTGTGTGTTGAAAATCTCCTTCTGAGCGAAGCGCCACCTGCAAAAATAGTAGTAGAGCATAACAGCAACATAGCAATAGGAATCGGAATCGTAGTAGGATTCTAGTAGGATTCTAGGCTCGCCAGAGCCACTCCAGAGCTACGACGACCCTTCCTCTTGCTTCCACCCAAAACCCCAAAATCTAGAAAACAAATTCCTGCTGCGCCCATGTGAGCATTTTTGCCTGACACGATTCAAGAGGCCGCTGGATCCTCAACTCGGAAACCCAGTGCCGGCAGAGCCTGTCCCAGAAAATTGGGACACTGAAGTCGTGTCCACCTGAAACACAGATTTGCCGAGATCTTTGAGGCAGTCTTCAAAGGAAGGCTCCTTTCAGGTGGCCTGGATTTTTAGTGGCGTTGGGTCTCATAAACATCCCTACAACGGGTTTAGAACTCTCTGGTTTTTTGGACGTAGGGCGACAAGGCTTCAGGTTGGGGGGCGCTGTGGTTACAGGTCTTGCGCGAGGTTCGTTCGAAGTCGCCGGACCATACCTATATAGGCCTTGCTAATTTGAATCGGGTGTTTGTGTATAATGTACAATATTTATGATAAGAACCCCCCAAAAATATATTGTAGGAAATTGTTGAGACCACTAAGTTAGTTCTGAACCTAGACAATAGCTGCATCCCCAAAGGGGCCATATATATACGGCCATTATGGACTTGGGTCTCACAAAGCCATCCCTAAGATGGTTTTGGGGGCTAGTTCCATGATCGGATGTGTACATGGGTAGTTCTCTAAATTAGGGTCCCTTTTTGGGTCCCCAATATAGTACGGCACCCTTAAAAAAAGGACCCCCAAAAAAAAACAATTTAGAAAACTACCCACGTGGACCCTCTTGGAAGCTCCTGAACTCTTTCCGAGACCTCAATCCATCCTAGACACATCGCTAGGTTAGGACTTCATGTGGGTAGTTCTCTAAGTTAGGGCCTTCCTTTTTATAAGGGTGCCGAACTAGTTTGGGGGGGGCTAAAAAGGGACTCCAATTTAGAGAACTGGGTAGAACTATTTTGGGGGACCTGAAAAGGGACTCCAATTTAGAGAACTGGGTCTAAATTGGGTAGAACTATTTTGGGGGACCTAAAAAGGGACTCCAATTTAGAGAACTACCCATGTCCCAGCCGAAAGCCGCGAGCAGAGCTCCCGGGGAGGCTTCATGTGACAGAGTCTGAGTCACGAGGCTTCGGGTTGCGGGTTTACGGTTAGAGGTTTAGGGTGTTTGTTTTTTAGGGTTTAGGGTTTAGGGGTTTAGGGGCTTAGGGGCTTGGGGTTTAGGGTTTAGGGGCCCGTTTAGGGGTTTAGGGGTTTAGGGTTTAGGGCTTAGGGTTTAGGGCTTTCAGTTTCGAGTTTCGAGGCTTCGGGATAATAACACCTCCCTTTACGTATAGTCTCCTTTGTAGTTCCTGGTTGTCGGTTTATTTAGGATCCTACAATGGAGACAATAGTTACAGTTAGAATCTAGAGGTTGTGAGTCAAACTTCCAAGAACTCTAAACCCTAAACCCTAAACCCTAAACCCTCGAAGCCAGATCTCAGACCCCATGCCTGGATAGTACGCCATCTCCCCGTTCCTGCCAACACGGACGACCTCAGGCTGACCTAAACCCTACCTTAACCCCGAATAACCTACACTTTTTACGGACTTATATATATATATATATAAGGAAATCATAACAAGAACCCTAAAAAGGTAGGTTATTTGGGGTCCAGGTAAACCCTAAACCCTAATCGTTGTCGCCTAAAAAAGGTAGGTTATTTGGGGTCCAGGTCAACCCTAAAACCTAATCGTTGTCGGCACAGTGTCTGTGATCCTGCTCAGAGCTCTGCAAAGGGGCTGCCGTATGATCCTGAAACCTGCTAGCATGCCAAGCGTCTAGTGACTCTAGTGATGTGGCATTCGCTGTTGTTTCTGCTTTTCGAACATGCTACTCTGAGAAATCATTCCTTTATGTTCCTGGTGCCAGCAATCACCGCCGCCAGCAGCAGAGGAGCACCGCAGCAACAGCACGACTATCAGTGACAGCAACAGCATCAGCAACCCGAAAACTCACCTCATCATAGTAGCAGCAGCATCGACATCATCATCATCATCATCATCATCATCATCATCATAATCATCATCATCGTCACTATCATCATCCTCATAATCCATCATCATCATCATCATCATCATCATTATCGCCATCTTCACCTCGCTATTGTCAGCGGCCGAGGCAGCAGCAACAGCAGCATTATCCTGGGCCCGTCGCTGTGACACCTTCACTCTGCGCCGCTTCGATCATGGCTTGGTAGCCCTGGCAAGGGAGAACACATCTGCATAACTGTACGGGCATGTATGTATGTATGTATGTATGTATGTATGTATGTATGTATGTATGTGTATATATTTATATACACATTTACATACGCATTGCCATGCAGATAGACATATACATATACCTATGCATATATGTATGTGCATAGGCATTCGAGTCTCTTCATACTAAATACATGTACGCATGTAACTGTTAACGAAGTAAACAAATAAACAACCAAGCACGTAAACACATATAGGTAGATAGATAAGTAGACAGATAGATAGATAAAAAGCTAGATAGATAGATCAATAGATCGATCGATAGATAGATAGATAGATAGATCGGTGGATAGGTAGATCGATAGACAGATAGATAGATAGGTCGATACACAGATAGATAGACAGATCAACAGATAGATAGATTCGCGAAGTAAGTAGATGGGTAGATAAGTAGATGGCTATAGATGTAGACAACCGACGAGAAGGCACATGAAGCATACAAGCAAGCAAACACAACGTAAACCGACAAAACTGTGTTCATGCATAAACAATCCCATAAACAAACACGAGATTGAATCAACATGAACAGCAAAGTACACAACACAGACAAATAAGCGCACACCATCTCACAAACACATGAAGTAATTAGATACACGCGCACCCATCCACCCATCCACCCATGCATGCATGCATGCATGCATAAACATATACGTGTCTATGTACACACCATGTGTACTTGTTTATGCTATGCGCATACACGAATGTGTCAATGTTATCCCAACGCCTTCTCCTGCGCCATCAAGCACAGGATGGAGCGAGGGCCTCGTATCATTCGTATTTTCGTTTGAAATCGGGGCACCACACGTTGGTGTACATACACTCATGTGTAAGGCGTTAAATAGGATTTTTCAGGACGTTTACGAATGTAGGGGTTATATATGCTCAGGTTTTGGGTTTAGGGCTTCTAGCGGCTCGAGCGGTTAGCATCCTGGATGCTTATACTGTGTAAGGTGTAAATGTTACGAAGGCCTAATCGGGCATGTAGGGAAGATTGTGCACGGCTGGAGTCTTGTACGAGTGGTGGTTCGTTGTCACCGGTCGCTTGTCGCACGAAAGCACCTCCTATTCGCAGCTCATAGGGGGGCCTTAATAACTGGGAAAGGGTATTGGGGCTTTTTCTTGTATATATTACAATAGAGCACCCTAGCAACTGCCTGTAGTATTGTTAATTATTTAAGCCCCTATACTGGAAGCTGCTCGACCTGAGCGGATTGAAGTTGAAGAGTTTAGGCCGGCGTGAAAAACACACTGGGCATGGTATGGTGACTATGTTTTGAAATAACTATGTAATTTGCATCTATGCGTCTTCTGCTGTCTAATTGAAATCAAAACTTCACCAAAAACAAGCTCACTTCCAGACCTGACCCAATCTAGCATCTTGAAGTATGGCTCCTTTCTTTTTTTAAGCCCTAAACCCTAAATCCGAAACCCTAAACCCAACACAGCCACCGTCTCCAATCCTGAAGTGCAAAAGCCCCCTTAGCTGCAAATCCGCTGCGAACTGCGCGCACTTAAACCCTAGAGTCACTTGCCGTCATCCCTAACCCGCAGAGCCCAACCCTAATGCAGGGGCCTTATTATTTCATAAAGGAGCCCAAAACCCGATTCTAATAGTTAGGATAGGGTTTTGGGCTGCTTCACAGCATAGTCATAATGAGGAACCCTAAGGAACAATATTGGTATTTCCTCAGGCTTCTATATCAAACCCTGAAAAAATCATATGAAACTCTGACATGGAACTTCAGCCAAGTAGGTGCTTCCTAGTGCCATGATTGGGGTTGTGCCACTTATTACTCTTCTGGAAATCGACTTAATTGCTACGTCGCATGATCCTCTAAGTAAGGGCTAGAAGGGGAGTGTGGTTCATCTCCGAGCCCGCGATGTTGAGGCTGTATAGGGTTTAGGATTAGGGTTTAAGGTTTAGGGTCCTGAGACCCGACATCTAAGCCTTAAGCCCTAAACCCTATAAGCCCTAAACCTTACGCGATGCTCTTAGAACTTAGAGCTCCTGCGGCATGAATCTCACACCCTCAGTCGGGCACCACCCTTTGCCATGATGTCCAAGTGATGCCTGAACCTGCCATACTTGGAGGTTCATGGGACTTAGTACCTGGGGCTAAAATTAGGGTAACTATACACTTATAATTACTTATAACCCCAATTAACGTACTTATAACTGTACTCGCTAAGTCCCATGAACCTCCAAGTAAGGATCGCTCTTTGAGGCTCAATTGGCGAGGTCGTACCTGGAAGGCTAGTTCCTTTGCCCAAGAGTATTCATGAATAGGTACCTCAAAAAGGGTTGATAAGGTTTAGGAGTAGGATAATGTACGGGCCTTGATAAGTAGAATAAGGTTTTGGGGCCCATTGTACTATAATGATCATCAGGATACCACCAAAATAATCTAGGTAATCCTAAACCCTAAACCCTAAACCCTGTATTAAGACCATGAGGGATATCAGCGGGCACTTAGAATGAGAACAGGAAGCGTCGGAGAAGCCTGAGGGGTTCACGCTTGGAGGCTTCGGCAATGGAAGAACTTAGAAGGTTCGGGTTTAGGGTTTAGGGTTTAAGGTTTAAGGTTTAGGGTTTAGGGGTTTAGGGTTTAGGGTTTAGGGTTTAGGGTTTAGGGTTTAGGATTTAAGGTTTAGGGTTCCGCAAAGACTGCTTGCCTCTCACAGTTGTGAGCTCGACTCGGGAACAAGTTGATAGTCTTTCCTACGCACTCTGCGCTTGGGATGCTTGTATCCGCAGAAGGTTCTACTGTAAACCCTGCTCAACCCTGAACCGTACACCCAAGCCCTAAACCCGAGACGGCCCTAAACCCCAAACCTAAACCGTGCCAAAACGCCCGAGACCCCTGCCTCCGCCCTGAACCCTGAACCTGAGCCCTAAGAACTGAAGCCTACTCGGAGGTTCATGGGACTTAATAAGTACAGTTATAAGTACCCTAATTGGGGTTACAAGCACTTATAAGTAGTTACCTTATTTGTAACCCTATGGTTTAGGGTTTAGGGTTTAGGTATAGTTGCTAAGTCCCATGAACCTTTCAGTATCCCATGGCCGGCAGCCTTTCGAAGAGAATCACCTGAGCTTTCAGGGAGCTGCAGCTCAAGCTCAGGGTTTAGGGTTTAGGGTTTAGGGTTTAGGGTTTAGACTTTCGAAACTAGTCTAATTAGTTTAGGAGTTGGGGCTTCCGGTTTAGGGTTCAAGATTTTGGGTCTAGGGTCTAGAGATAGAGCCATTACTATGTACTACTACTACGACTGTTACTACAAGGCTTCCCAAACCCTCTACCCTAGTCCTGCGACCCGGTTCATTTTCAAGCTACCCACAATGCTTAGTGGTTTAGTGTTTAGGGACGACGGCTGACTTTCCTGGAGCTCTCCGTTCAGGAAATCAACTTCTGTTCCCACAATCAATAAGGCAAAGCTACTGGTAACTCATGTTTGTACTTTGGTAGCCTGTACGACTTTCCTGAACCAGTGCCGAAGCAGTCCTTCCTGGCGCAACCCTACACCCTAAACCCTAAAATCTAAACCCTAAACCCTAAACCCTAAAACCCTAAACCCTAAACCCTAAACTCTAAACCCCGAAACCCCCAAACCCCAGACCCCAAACCCTCAACCCTAAACCCTCTTTAACATAACCAGCTCAGCCCATCGCATCGACGCCGTCCGTCACAGGAGGCCACACCCTGCGAGGCTGCTACTGCAAACGGTCCAGGGTTTAGGGCTTAGGGTTTAGGAGTTTAGGGTTTAGGGTTTAGGAGTTTAGAGTTTAGGGTTTTGGGTTTAGGGTTTAGGATTTAGGGATCAGGGTTTAGGGGTTTA
>CAJNDV010022057.1:41990-63408 GCA_905221635.1 Symbiodinium sp. CCMP2456
GGGTTTAGGGTTTAGGGTTTAGGGTTTAGGGTTTATGTCTATTTGCGAAGCCACTTTTCAGGGTGTTGGGGTTTAGGGTTTAGGGTTTAGGGTTTAGGGTTTAGGGTTTAGGGTTTATGTCTGTTTGCGAAGCCACTTTTCAGGGTGTTGGGGTTTAGGGTTTAGGGTTTAGGGTTTAGGGTTTAGGGTTTATGTCTACTTGCCGAGCCACTTTTCAGGGTGTTGGGGTTTCGGGGTGCCTGGTTTAAGGTGCCTGGCTACTAAGTCGTGTCCTAAACTGGCAAAGGAGCAACCCCCTGGACAGCGGAAACCACAACGTCCACAGCCCCAAGGGCTCCTAACCAAGAAACGCACAACACTTAAGGGTTTAGGGTTTAGGGTTAAGGGTTTGGGGTTTCTGTTACCCACCATAAGCGCACCTCCGGAATCGCAAAGCTATCGTGGTCCCAGAAGACGGTGATGTTCTCCCGAATTCCTTCGGGTCGAGGTTAACCCTGAACCCCAAACCCTTGACCCCTGAACCGTAGACCCTAGACCCTAAACCCTAAACCCTGAACCGTAGACCCTAGACCCTAGACCCTAAACCCTATAAACCCTGAACCGTAGACCCTATGAACCCTAAACCCCAAAGTCTGTCGGTGCATGAAGGAGCTTTGCGCTGAAGGCTGAGGGTTCGTCATGTGGGGTCATCAAGGATCGAGTTGCCCACGCGGCTGGGATCAGACGCATGAGCTTCGAACCGTGTCCGATGTTGAAGTTGGGCCTTAAAGGTTTTCTGGTTTTTGGGGTTTAGGGTTTAGGATTTGATTTAGGGTTTAGGGTTGGTGTAGGGTTTAGGGTTATTTAGGGTTTAGGAGTTGGTTCAGGGTTTAGGGTTGGTGTTTTGATCTGAAGCTCGGGATGCTAAGCATCACCCAGGCCTAGAGCCCTACAGGCTGAAGGCCAAGCCCTACACCCCAAACCCCCAAACTCAAAAAGTCCCTGAACCCCCAACTTCACAGGCCTGAAAGCCTGATCCTAAACCCTACCTGCACCCAAAACGCATGTAAAATGACAGCCTCTATAGGCGTTGGGCGATTAGTTTGCCGACTTGTGAGGGTTCAGGTAGACTCTAAACCGTCGGCCTTGGCTAACCAGCCACTGTCTGGCAGCCAGGTGCTCCCTGACCTTCCAAAAGACAATCTGATCCGTTTTGGGGACTCGGGTTTAGGACTGAGAACGCATCAGGGTTTAGGGTTTTGGGGAAGATGGGCTTGGGGTTTAGGGATTAAGGCTTGTAGGGCTTGGGGATAAAGTCCTACGCGCCGCTTCTCTAGGGCTCAAACTAGACATGTGGTCCCAGATGTGGTATCGGTAGGTTGCAACGAGGCATGAGTCTTGGACGCGTTTGTTCAGGCTACATACTGTTGATGGACAAATTCTGCATGACCCAAATATAGTATAGTACCATAAATCCCATGGTTTAGGTATATAAAGTCATGCAGGATTTTGTCCATCAACCGTACCACCCACCTAAACCCTAAAGCCTAAACCCTAAACCCTGAATCCTAAACCCTCTTCGCTAACTTACTGTGCGCCCCGGCCTTTCAGACGGACCTTTGCCAAACTGCAAGCCTGCCATCCCCGGACACCCGAACCCTGCACCAGATTGCTTCTGCTCCCGAAGCCCTCTGTATAGGGTTTAGGGTTTAGGGTTTAGGGTTCAGGGTTCAGGGTTCAGGGTTTAGGGTTTAGGGTATAGGGTACGTGAAGTGCCATTGCCAGTGAGATAAAGCTCCTGTAGGCTGAAGGGTGCAGGTCCATCGTTTGCAGAATATAGGGGCCTAAATGGCTACTTCAGCAGCAACTATAGTACAGTGATGATTCCTACTGATTCAGACCTGTGTATCTGCAGCCTAATGGCCAATGATCCCGGAGCTCCCTGAAAAGCGAGACCCTGCAGCCTCAAGGCGCTACCTTGACCCTATGGAACCTATCTCGCGTCTGATCCTCAAAAAAAAAAGGCTATATACTTTTAAAGGCACCTATACTCTCTATTGTAGTTCCTTTTGGGGGGTCCCCTTTCAGGATCCTAAACCTGAAATTGGCTGAACCAAAAACAGGAACTACGATGGAGACAATGGGTAGGCCTCGTACAGTCCAGGCAAACCCGAAACCAAGGGAAACCCGGTACCCAACCTCGGATACCCTGGTCAAACCCTCAAAATGAGAATAATGTAGGGGCCCAAATACTTTAACAATACTCTTTTGGGCGGTTCCCAATTTGTACCATACTATAATGGGCCCCAAAACCCTATTCTAATTCTTAAGGCCCCTATATTGTGCTAGAATTCTACATGGACTTTGGCGGACATCATTAAACAAATGCTCAGACCTCTGTAGTGAGCAGTTAAGTCGTCAAAGCCCCCAAGCCCGAAACTAAAACCCCAAACCCCTTAAAGACCCCAAACCGAAACCTTCAAAGCCCAAAAAGCGCCTCCATGGCATAGCGTCCCTTCAGTCCACCGCGCTTCGAGTCATCGATGCCCGTCTCCAATGTATCCTCATCTAAGCCCTACTTAGGAGTTCAAGACTTAACCGTACATCGAAGTCCTGAGCACGGCTGCTTTTGAGGGAGAGGAGTGGAATTAGATAAGGACCGCCTGTAGCTTAAGGTATATATTACTTGGATTTTGGAGGCTCGGACCCTTTTGCTTTAACTACGAACATGTGCTGGCGAGTACCTGAAAACAAGCTTGCTTCTGAATTCTTCACCATGGCTCATGGTTTCGGATCCCCAGCCTTGTCTATGGAAGCTCAACCTTTAGAACTTAAGGTTCTTAAGAACGTGCATGGGTGCCGGGCCTTTATTTCGCCTACTTGCGTGGATTTAGGCAAGGGTTTCGAGATTTAGCTTGCAGGATATCCGTATTCAGATGTATTCCTCAGGTTTCTTTCAGAAGGATGCACAATGCATATACAGCGCGCGAGATTACAGAACAGAACGCAACTAGATCTACCCTAAACCCCAATTCCGGAAGAACCAAATCTTCTGGCATGTGCTGGACTACTTGCAACGCAGGAGAAGGGCCCGATCCCTGCATACCTTATCAGGCTTCCGGGTTCTGTCAGATTTTACCGGTTTTAGTGGTGGAGGGGCTTTATTAGAGGGGGTCTATATGGCTTATGGTTTTTAGGGTTTGGGGATTAGGGTCTTGCAATACGTGACAGGCTTGTGTGACAGAGACAGGATCCAATGAACATGTGAATCAACCTGAACTCCTTAGCCCCAAACCAAAACCCCAAACCCTAAGACCTAAGACCCTGCTTAAATCCTGCGAAACCGCAAACCCAATACTCGAACTCAAGGGCTCGGACAGGGATGGACTGCCGGAAGACGAGACCCCTTGCATGGCTTGGGCTATGGGTCTCTGCATTTTCCTTTCGCGGTTTGGGACACCACCACCAACAAACACAAACAAACACACGCACGCAAACAACAAAAAAGAGATAAGCTATGCGGCGATGCGTATGTACATCATCTGTTCAAAGTTTCAGTGATGTGATCATGATATGGCATTCGATTCCTTTGTTCATGACTCTTGTACCGCGCCTCAGTACCGGCGCAATGGTAAGACTGCTGCAGTCTGGAAAGATACACGAACATACAGGCATACCTACATACATACTAACATGCATACATACGTAGTTACATACCTACGCACGGCTATGTACATGCATACCTACAGACATACAGACAAACAGCCAGATGAACAGACATGCATACGACAAATCCATCACAGCCAAACGTACACTGCTAGAACTTTCAAGTACCAGGTCACCCTTAGCGAAATTCTTGTTGTTCCGTCTGTGCCCTGAACCCGAACTTGTAAACAACGTTTGGGAGCAGCACTTCAGCGTTGGAGACGGGGATGCTCCGGTGGCTTCAAGTTACAAGCCTTTCGGAGAAAGCAGCAGTGAACAGGCCATGAGATTTTCCCAGACAAAAAGACTTCAGGCAAG
Organism: Symbiodinium sp. CCMP2456; assembly: GCA_905221635.1. NCBI lineage: Eukaryota > Dinophyceae > Suessiales > Symbiodiniaceae > Symbiodinium > Symbiodinium sp. CCMP2456. The sequence goes on from CAJNDV010022057.1 coordinate 45,993, forward strand.
AAGGAATGCCGATGCGACCCGTGATGCCAACATGTCCCTGCGTACAGTCACAAGTAACATAAAGCACCCCTTCAAGGAGCCCTTAACCCTAAACCCTTGAAGCCCTAAACCCTAAACCCTAAAGCCTTGAAACCAAGAATCCGAAGCCTTAAAGGGATCGGGGGAGCGACCGTATCGGCCCGGGACGTCGGTCGGCGCCGTCTGGGACGTGAGGCCTGGGTGCGTTTTTTTGCTTGGGTTTAGGGTTTGGGGTTTGGGGTTTGGGGTTTAGGGCTTTAGGGTTTAGGGTTGAGGCGTGAACGGGCGCGGGGATTAGGGTTTAGCGCTTCGGGTTTAGAGGGGTTTAGGTTTGGGTGTTTTGGTGGGGACGGCGGAGGGGGCGAACTGTTTAGTAAAAGATTACATTAGTGTGTGTAGGTAGGTGTGAACTCTGGGATTTCGAGGACAAGGGGCAACCTCGAGTTCAATTTGTCCCCTGAAATCCGTGTCTAGGAGGCCCGACAGACAAACGCTCAATCTTGCAACTCGAAAGCCCTAAACCTAAACACAAACCCCTAAACCTAAACGCCAAAACCCGGCACTTTAAATCCTGACCCCGAGAAGCCCAAATTTCGTAACTCGAAAACTTTCGCCCGCGGAGGCAACGGCTGCTGGTAGTAGGGCAGCTCGACTATCGGCTTGGGGCCTCACCGGAGCATCTCAAGTTCCTTTAAAGGAGCCCCTAAGGGTCTACTTAAAGGTTACTAGGGTTTAGGGTTTAGGGTTTAGGGTTTAGGGTTTAGGGTGTACTAGGGTTATAAATTAAGGTAACTATACTTATAAGTGCTTATAACCCCAATTAAGGTACTTATAACTGTAGTTCCCTTTCCCAGTACCGTTGCGGGAACGCTTAATGGAACCCTTTACGGGCTTCTTGAAGGGTTACGATAAGGGTAGTTTTCTAATTTGGGGTCCCTTTATGGGGTCCTTTTTATAAAGGGTGCTGTACTACGTACAGTGGGTGCCTAAACGGTGATCCTACTTTAGAGAACTATCCATAAAGCTGCTATAGGGTTCCAGCAAGGCTCTACAAGGGTTCCTTGAAGGCCTACGATACGGCATAAGGGTTTCACAACGATTGCTGAAAGGTTCGAAAAGCTTTTGTAAACTTTAGGATTTCGGGCTTCAGCGTATTTAGGGTTTAGGGTGTTTAAGTTACGGATGTAGTTTCGTTGACTGTTCTTGTTTAGGGACTCTTTTGCGGCTTCAGGTTCTCTCGACGAGCTGCCACAAGCCTCCTCTGTTGGATCAAGGTGTCGGTTTACAGTTTAGGGCATCGGGCCTCAGGTGCTAAAGTCACTGGAACCCTAAACCCCTAAACCCATGAAAGCATGCTTTGTGGCCCGTCCCTGGGTTCAGGGACATTGCGTTGTACTGTTGTAGTTGAGACGGAAGACGAGGCTCTCTGAAACTCTTCCCTCCGTCTCTGTCTTGCTTGGTGGGGCTTGGGTCGGGGCTACCTCTCTCTGCCGCTCTCTTTCTCTGTCTCTCCCGGCAAGCGATCCTGTCTCAGGGGCTGCAGCCTCAGGAGGAGCACATTGTCGTAAGTGCCAAGCATTCAGAAGGATTTCCCGGAACATACAAACCACCTGTGGAACACCACAGCCTGGATTTCACCGCTCATGGTCTGTGCCTGGTTAGGATCTTTGAAGCCGAAACCCTATAAGACCTAAATCAAGAGTTAATTTAATGGACGCCTGGGCTCTTCATGAAGTGACAAAGGGATTCTACCACGAGGACTGCATACCCATGATGCCATCCAAAACACAGCATCAAAAATGCTCCGAACTAGGACCCTGATATGTACAAAGTAGATGCACTCAATCAAAACCCTAAGCCTAAATCTCAAATCCCAAACCCTAACCCCAAACCTCAAACTCAAAACGCTGACGTGAACCCTAACCCGTAAATATACACTAGGTCCCGCAGTAGCCCCCTAAAAACAAGCATACCCCTTGTTCCTCACGATGTGGGTTTTATAAGGGGGCCCTTAAGGGAAATAAAAGGGCGAAAGGGTGCTACTTTACTACTAAGGAACCTAGTGCCCTAAACCCGACACCAGCCCAGTCTCCACGATACCCTAAACCATAAACCTCAAAGAGCATGACCAGGGCTTACAAGTCGGGACCCTATTGCAGCAAAGGGTTCTTTAGAGTTTAGGGTTTAGGGTCTGGGTGTTGGGTTTAGGGCTTACAGGCAACGGCTACAGACCCGACAAAAGCCGGTGCCCAGCAGAAAGCCTTTCTTTGGTCTTGGGATCAGCGGAACTTGCCTGGACACGACCTGGGTCTGTTTTGAGGTAAGGACGCATGGCACATCAATTCGGTTCTTAAACCTGGCGGTTCAGGGCACTAAGCCGTAATTCTAATGCACATTAAAGTCAGTCAGGACTTGTCTCACTCAACACGCTCCGACACCCATGCAACAACATGCAGACATTGCTAGAGCAACCTGCAACTGCAGAGGCGATGTTGCCTTGCGCAGTGTGTGCACCATCTTATTTCAAAACTATGACACCCAGAGAGCCCAATACCCCTCAAACAAGGAGTATACTTTAAACAAAGGGGCCTTTCATCTTATGATTTAAAGGTATATTCCTTCATTAAGGGGTATTGGGCTCTCTGGGCAGGTCTCCGACCGAACTCAGCACACCCTAAATTCGAAGTTCCACTGAGTCCGCCGACGATGTCCTTTTCTGCTTGTCGCGCTAATCGGCTGGGACGACGCCTAGACTCCTCCCGGATCTTTAGAGGGTTTAGGGAGGTGTTTAGGACCTGGGTTCCTGAAGCCCCCAAACGCTGACCAGCAAAGACCCGGCCCTTAGTAGACTCTGGGAACAGTTGCATCCCGTGTAGGGCTCCTTCATGCTGCAAGCTTCATGAGCATATCAATGAAGGGGGGTTTAGGGGTTTAGGGTGAAGGCATTCATGCATGGATGGATGGAAGGGTGGGCTGTTGAATCTTCAACCGTGAGCCCTAACCAAACAATACACAGCAACATAACTATTATCACCATCATCATGACTGCCTCCTCCCTCCTGCCATCATTTACTTGTCACCATACCTTCTTTGTCGTCAGTATCAGCGTCGTCAGTATCACCAAACATCATCGCCATCGCAATCATCTTCTTCATCATCGTCATCATCAGCATCATCGCTGTGCTGCTCGACATAGTTCATAAGAAGCAGCGCCCAAGGCAGAACATCCTGCATCGGAACCACCCAGCCTTCCCCATGGACGACTCACAATCGCTGCGATCTTTCGAACAAAAATCTCTCCTAAACCCTAAACCCAAGCCCATAATTACTAAGCCCCTAAGTCCTAAGCTTCAACTCCAAACCTGTCCTCAAGAGGCAGCCGACCTTCCAACCAGGCCAGCCTAGCCGTTCAATGGTTATGTCTGCTGGGGTTTAGGGCTTAGGGCTGCCAATGCTAGTCTTCTCCCTTGGACGAAGGCTGACGGTGGTAATGGACATAGGGTTTCGGGCTGAGGAAGAATATGTCGGTTTTGGCGTTGGGGTTTAGGGTAAACAATTCATGATGTGTGAAGTCTGTGAAGGTGATGGTCGCGACAAGCTGCTGCTGGTTGAGATGGCTTCGACTGCCACGCTTCAAATGTCCAACCGGCTTCTTACCAGAGTTCGGTGTCTAGGGTTGGGGGTTTAGGACTCTTAAGCCTCTGCATGCTCATCGATTCGGGCGGTGGGTAGGAGGTATGGGTTGCAGTGACTGGGAACGTGAACAACCCAAAGGGTCCGAAGTACCTATATAGTAGAATTTAGAGTGTTCACCCCGTAACAGTATCTGGGACCCTTTGGGCAAGGTAGATTGCATGGCCTCCGGTCTTCAACGGTGAATTTGGAGCATGGACCGTGGGCAGTGAGCGAACATGAAGTCATTAAGCCTAAACCCTAAAGCCCGAAAGCCCTAAACCCTAAACCCTAAAACACCAAACCCTAAAAAACATTGAACCCCAAGAGCTGGGGCAAGCGCAAGCCCACACTGTCTGATAAGTATCTGGCCCTGTTGGTCGCAGAGCTGCCAGCACTGCGAGAAACACCAAGAGAAACCTGGGCGGGAAGAGTGTGAGCTGAGTGGTTTCGGGTTTCAAGTTTAGGGAACCCTCACTCTTTTGAAACAGAAACCCTAAACAGAAAAAGAGCAGAACCAAATCCTAAGAAACTAGCTTAACCAAGAACAGCCAAGCCTAAATTTAGAAGCCGGAACCAGTGGACCATCAACCTTCCTGAAAAGAATACTGACAGGAGTTATGTTGCGCCCAAAATTGGCCATAAACCCACACCATGTGAGTAAGCCCTGAACCACAAACTCCAACCCTAAGCCCGATCCCGAAAGCGTGTTCCCGCGACCGAGAAGCTTGCGAATACTAGATTCGGAATATACAACCTTACAGACATCGTGCTGACTCCAACGATGATGGGTATAGGGCAGTATAGGGTTTAGGGTGCAGTCGTGCACAATCCGACTGTATCTTTGGAAGGTGCTGTGCCCGGACTAATTCCCGACTACGAAGGGACAGCTCTGCTAGCAACTCCATACCTGCCTTGCCATTGTAAGGTGTCCTGCTATGAAGTAATGTAGCTGCCTGAATAATCAGAATAGGGTTTTAGGGGTACGTATATTGTAATAAGGAACCCCCAAAACAGTATAGGTGATTATTGATAATTATCAAGGATATATTACCAGCGTGATGCGTGTCGACGGTCAAATGTCAAAACAAACGCTATGTCAACGCTCGACCGAAGAGCTGGGTGGCCCTTTGATGGAACTGTCGCTATGTCATGTCGTGATGCCAATTTGGGGTTTAGGGTTTGGGGTTTAATTTAGGGTTTAGGGTTTCGGGGTTTAGGGTTTGTAAGGGTTCAGGGCTAATGCCTATGTACCGGTGTTTTGCTAGTCCATCGCTAGTGCGTTGTGTCATGAAGCCTGATCAGATCAGTTCTATCGGCTCGATCGCGATACTGCTTCGTGTTGCCCTTCAAATCTATACCCTCATCAGGTGATGTATCCGTGCTTCCAAGTGTGTTACATTGCAGCTTTGAAGCCATTATTGCAGTACCCTGCATTTCTTGCATGCACTGTGGGCGACAATCACGCGTGTCTACTCCCTGAGAAGGCCTGACAGTTGAGGTGTCCAGGAAAGCAAAGATCTAAAACAAAAACCTTGAACCCGTAAACCCAAAACCCTTAGACCCTTAACCCCTAAGCCTAAACCCTTAAATCTCAAAGCCCTAAACCCTAAGCGGCTCGGCAGGTCCACTTGTTGAACTTCATTCAACCCGTACGCCGCGGGCTTAGACTCACTGGAGTGTACTTGCCAGATTGGGGAAGCTAGTAAGTTGGTTCTGCATAGGGTTTAGGGTTTACTGTGGGGTTTAGCTAACAAGTAGGTTGTATATTGGTTTACTTAAGGTAATAAGTACGTAGACCCTGAACCCAACCCAACCCCTAAAGCCTAAAGCGTCTGTCATTCCGTCGCGCATCTACAGCCCCCACTATAACCTAAACCCTCAACCCTGAACCCTAAACCCTCAACCCTGAACCCTTAACCCTCAACCCTGAACCCTAAATCCTTAAACCCTGAACCCCTTCTAATGTTAGGATTAAATTAGGGTTTGGGGATTCGGGTTTCGGGATCCGGTTTCGGGTGCTATGGATTTAGCATTTAGGGGCCCTAAACCCTAAACCCTAAGACGTGGAGGGGTTGGCGGTCTAGGGCAGGGGGTGACGTTCCAAGCAGAACCGCAAGCCCCGATCCCTAGACAACACTGGGCGTGGCGGAAACCGATGGCAGTGTGGTTCGGAATGTAATACAATGAGGCGCTGTAACAATAAAAACATGCAGAGTTTCGACGTTTAGTGCAGCAGAACCATATAATCATGGAGCCGTATACGGAATAATTGGTGTTAATACTTAGTCAGCCTTCCATAGTACGAGCTGTCAAGCCCGCCCGTCGAAAATCCTGTGGCAGCGTCTCCGGGTATCACGAAAGCCACTGGCCGTTCAAAAGCGGGCCGACAACAACATGCGGGTAGTTTTCAAAATTGGGGTCCCTTTGGGGGTCCTTTTTATAAGGGTGCTGTACTATGTTGGCGACCTAAAAAGGGACTCTAATTTAGAGAACTACCCATGAAAAGAGAGTCGTCTTGAATCTTGATCTGGCTTCCCTTCCAAAACCCGACATCGCCCGGGTGACCCCTAGCACGTCGAGTTGCCAGGAATCCAAGTTTAAGAGTTGTCAACATGAGGACTGGCCCGAACTCCCATACGAACACTGCACCCAGAAGTGAGGGTTTTAGATTTCGAGTTGCGGCTAAGATTTGTAGACTTCTGGATGGCGCACTTAGTCATTGAAGTGTACGTGAGACAGCCTAAACCCTAAACAATCAACCCTAAATCGCTTCAGGAGATCGGGCCACGATGTCGAGGTCAGCAAAGAAGATAGACTTGGAGCGGCTGACGTCTATGAACGTCGCTGGCCAGCAAAGAAAGCTTGCTGGGCTTTTCATGAGCGTGGGGTTCGTCGTAAAATCCTAAACCCTAAACTGCGCTGTGGTGCTAGGGATTTGAGGGTTTAGAGAACAAAACGCTGGAGCGAGAAGGCTGAAGAAGAGCCTCTTCACCACTGCACACTGCTTACCTCGAGACTAGCGGAACAGTCAGGCTACCCCGAACCCTGAATGGATCTAACAAGTAGAGACCCCGAACAAGGCATCTTACCTTTATATTTGGGCATTAAGCTGGGCTTTGAAGTAACCAGGGAAAAAAAGTATAGACTTTTATTTCATATTGGCTCCTTTAAGGAACAGGTCCCCCAAAAAAGTAGTAAAGTATGGTACTCCAAAGCCCAGTAAAGTAAGACAGAGCCAGATTGGGCTCTTTTCAAGCGGATGGCCAGAATGGGAAGTTTGCATAGGATTCGTGTTTTGGCGAGCTTTTTGCGGCTGCATCGGGATTTGACGGGTTTACAGTATGGCCGGGACCTACACCAAATGCGGCACCTTGCAAAGGAAATTCTGCGGACGAGTAGGGACAGACAAAAGGTAATTACAATCTAGGTGGAAGGCTGACAAGTACCAATACTGTTCCTTGGGGGTCCGATTATTGAAGCAGTAGAATACACTTTTGAGGTTCTTTAATTTTATCAATAAGAAAGAACCCTCTCAAGGATCCCGATGCAAAACCATCGCGCAGCCGCAGTCCAACCAGTCATGGAGAACTCGGATGTCGCTTCGCCCTACACCATAAACACACCCAAGTGGTGTTTAGGGTTTATTGTAGGGCCCTGAAAGCTCAGAATAGGGTTTTGGGCTCCTTCACAGTATCCCATATACAAGTACTGCAGAGCCCTAAGGAAGAATCTTGGTAATTACTTTAGGGTTTAGGGTTTAGGGTTTAGGGCGAGGAGAACTCTAGACGGAAGAGCTCCTCCAGGCACGCGAGTCTTGGACGGTTTAAGGTATAGACTTCAGGCTTTGGGTTTTGGGGTTTAGGGTTATAAGATAGGGGCCGCAATGATTAGAATAGGGTTTTGTCTACTATACTATAGTAAATAGTATTGACAATCACTACAGCCCCTACATTCGTCCGTCAAAAGCTTGTAGGTTTAGCATTTGGGTCCGAGGGTTTAGGGTTTAGATGGCATCACCATGTCCTGGACAAGACAAGCAGCCTTCATTTGCTGACGAAGCTGGTGACAGAGAGAATGAGAGAAAGAGATCGCGAGGCTGATGCGGGCATCGCCAAGCTTAAGCCTCATTTGGGAGTTTCTCCAGGCACAAATGACCGGGCCAGCCATCATCTTTGCAATACTTGCCAATAGGGCCCATATATACTACTCTTATGGAATTAGGTAATATCTTTGGACCCTCTGCAACAATGAGTCCGAACCAAAACACCTGCATGTGGAGAAGTTCCAACGCTTCGGCATCGGCATACTCCTGGCGACTTGGCCGGGCAAGCAAATCGCAAATTCGGGTCTGCACCAGTTACAGCTAATCTTTCGTCGTTAGAACGGAACTAGGTAGGCTGCGTAGATCCTTCTTGGGCTCAGGATGCAGTGGCAGACTTGCAGGAGATTGAAACAGGTGACAGGCTACTTTCACCTGCTACCATTCCGGTTGTCTGGGAGACAGGCGACATTCCCAGCATGCATGTGTGAGACTGCTGGCTGCGTGCAAATTTTTTGACTGTTCCAGCATCAGAAAAGATCGTATAGCAGTCGTCCCATACCGCTGTCTCATCCAAGAAGGAGCAAGCCTCGGATTTAGGTCCTGGGCCTACATGGCCTACATTACACCGAACATGCTGACCCCGGAAACCCACAGCCCAAGCCCCTAAACATTCAAACCCTCAACAATCAGTTGTCTGGCCAGGGAGGGAAGTCCAAGCCAGATTCCGACATCCCCCAACCTCCACCCTGGTGTGGGTTGCGTGAATGAGTTGTGCTCTACATCTAAACCCTAAACCCTAAACCCTACTTTTTTTGTAGGGTCCCTATAAATCCCATATTAGGGTCTATAATAAGAACCTACAAAAAAGTGGGTTTGGGGCTCTCAAGGTAAACCCTAAATCTCAATCCGAATCAGCAGTGTGCCAACAGGAAAGTCGACGCGCTTCGGCGATGTCTTCTGTATGCGAGAGTTAGGGTACTGTAAGAGTCGGTCCACAGCTATGTACTTCTGGTGAAGTACTGTTGATGGACAAAATTCTGCATGACCCCAATATAGTAAAGTACCATAAATCCCATAGTTTAGGTATGTAAGATCAAGCAGGATTTTGCCATCAGCCGTATGACTTGTAACCTTAGTCAGTCTAAGTCTTAACTATGGCTCTCACACAAGCGGTGTCAACCACTGGTCTGAAAAAATTGAACAGTGTAGAAGGCGGCATGGGGCGAAGAGCAAAAGCAGAAAGAAGCAACGCTCCTTTAGGGGCCCAAGACAACACGCAAGCATCAGGATCCCAGAAGCTGGCTTCTGGAATCTCCCCTGCCTAAACCCTAAACCCTAAACCCTAAACCCTGGGATCTCGTGGGTCGGATCCTGATGCTTCTGTGACTTTTCGGGGCTCCTGGTGTTGCCGGCGTCCCCCGACGGTTGACTTGCCGGTCTGCTTGCAGGAATCGGGTCAGGGGTCGAGGCCCGCGCAGAGGGCAGTTTGGGTTTAGGGTTTAGGGCTTCGGATCAGCATGCAAAATACTGGGCTCTGGTTCTAAGCTTACATGTATGGGCAATATGGGAAAAACCATTACTTATGGCCTCCGTCAAGAAGGCTCCCCTGAAATAACCTAAACCCAAACCCTAAAGCTAAACCCTAACCCTAAACCCTAAACCCTACGCCCAAACCCTGACATGCAGCAGGCGACCTCCCCGAAAGGCAGGTGCAGAGGTGAGGCAGGAGGCAGAAGAGCTTAAGATGCTTAGGCGCCCAGGGTCTTCGGCGCTACTTGGAGGTTCATTGGACTTAATAGTACAGTTGTAGGTTACCTCAACTGGGGTTGTACGTAATTATAAGTATAGTTGCCTTATTTATAACCCTAGTTAATAAGTCCCATGAAACTTTAAGTATAGGATCCCAAATAGCAAACTGTCAAGCCAAATAGCAGCTACAACTCTGAACTCAAATGAGGTCTCTTGAAAATATGCCTAGGTTCCCCACTAGTCCCTTAATTATACGGGTATCCTTTTCCCTACATTTCGATGTCAATATGGAAAGCCCAAAACGAAAAAAGGGTGAAAGGATACTATTGCGGAAGCTATTTGAAGAGCTTAAACCTTAAGCCCTAAACCCTAAACCCCAAATGCCTGAATCCCCCAACCCTAAAATTCTAATATAGGGGCCTTAACAATTAGAATAGGGTTTTCGGTTAGATAACAGCCTAAACCCAAACCCGAAACACTAACCCTCATGCCTTGAAGGGCTTAGAAGGCCAGAGCTTGAGGCACCCCTAAAGCCTAAATCCTAAACCCTATAAAGCCCTAAACTCTAAAACCCTAAAACACTAAATCACTAAACCCTAAAGCCCTAAAACACTAAATCCTAAACCCTAAACCCTAAAACCCTAAAACACTAAATCACTAAAACCCTAAAACACTAAACTCTAGACTCAAGGCGCACTCAGATCAGATTTTGCCTGAAATCGCCTATAGGGTTTAGGGTTTAGGGGTTTAGGGTGTAGGGTTTTTGGCTTTAGGGGTTTCGGGTTTAGGGTTTGGGGGTTCCTTGCTGTGGTTTCCTTCTACAGGGCCTTCAGAAATTAGGATTTTCAGGGTACAGGCCTCCAAAAAGTACCTCCAAAAGTAAGTACAATAATGACCCAACAACAAAAAAGGCTACTGTTCGCCAAAACTTCTGGGCTCCAGGCCCTAAGCCCTGAAGGAGTTCCATGTTGAACCCGGGACGGGTTTAGGGTTTAGGGTTTAGGGTTTAGGGTTTAGGGTTTAGGGTTTAGGGTTTAGGGCCGCTGAGGGCTTATGCCTTCTGGTTTTGGGTTTCCGTCTTGGGGCCGTCTAAACCCTAAACCGTGACCCTAAACCCTAAAGCCTAAATCCCTAAACACTAAACCCTGAACCGTGTCAAGACTTTCGGGTTCGGCGAAGTTAGGCTTTCGGATTGCAGCAGGGCCCTGATCCGCCTGAGTTACCGGCTCCCCCAAGCTACAGTTTCGCCAACCGTCCAAAACCACATGTTTGGCAGGTTAATGCAGCAGCTGCCCATCGAAACGTGTTCAGGGTTTAGGGTTTCGGGTTAAGGTTCGGGGAGGGACAACCATTAGAATGGGGCTTTGGATGGAAAGACGTGGGCTTACAAAGTGTAAGAACGATAAAGTTGGGAAAGGACTTGGGCTGTTTATTCTGTCTTGCTACAACTCCGCACGGACAAGATATACACACTGCTAATCGCCATGATCCGGGAAGCCCTTCGGGTGTGGAGTCGATGCGTTCGCGGTTTAGGGTTTAGGGTTTAGGGTTTAGGCTAAACAACCTAAACCGTGTCGTCTTTCGATGGGGAGCACCCCGCAAATTGAAATACCGGGTCTGTCTCACCCCACAAACGGGGAGGTTCCAGCTGCCGCCCATCATCTGCGAGGAGTGAGGGTTTGAATGTAAGATGCTTAACCTACCCTAAGCCCTGAAATCTGAACACAACCTTATACGTACCTGTGCGAAAAACGCCAGAAGTTCACTCGTGGGAGGCCAAGAGGAATTCCTCAACTCCGCACTCCTGCAGCATGTGGCGTCATAGCAAGAGACAGCTCTCCGGCATGAGTTTAGCCTGCCAGCGGTCGAGGGTCGTCGGCAGATCTTACAAACCCTCGTCTCTCGACGGCGCTGATAAATTCAGGGTTCGGGGTCTTTATAATTATTGTTTAGGATTCCTGCTTTGTGGCAGACTCTGTGGTCTCTCCATATGGGCCTTGCAGTGGTCGTGGTGCATCTACACTGTGCGACGCTTCTATAATGTTGTTGAGCAGCAGATTCTCTAGAAGGTCTACCCGCACTTTCGTCGCCACCTCGGAGTCCCAGCCAGCAACAGCTAGTGCCTTCATACTTCATACTGTTGATGATATAAACCCTGCATGACTCCATGACTTCAGGGACCCTAAACTGTGGTGATTATGATATATTATTTATCAAATTTTGGGTAATGCAGGATTTATATCATCAACCGTACTACCGCGAACCACCCAAACCTGAATCCTCAATCCCGATTCCATAGCCCCCCACATAGCACGGGACACTTCAAGGCCCACCATTGCCACGTACAGAGTTCTAACTCAAAGCTGGGTTACAACCCAGAACTCCAGGTTTGATCTGCCGATGCACATGTCGCCTGAGGTTTCTAGCAACTGATTGTGGCAATTCCTTGAGGCCAACGGCTTCGTGCCACCCTTGAACTTGCCGCTTGCCTGTGAAGTCAAACGAACTTGCCGTAAAGAAAATACTCTCTGCAAAGTTATCAAAACCAGCGCATGTATCACGATCACTGTGAGTTGTTAGCTGCATCTGTTGCTGCGCTACCCGCACCTAGGCCTGAGGCTTGGAAGCAGCTCCGAACCTCGAACCTCTGCACCAACCTCTTCAAGGCCATGTGAAGCTGAGCCACCAGTATCAGCCAACATTCATGATACAGGCAACACATGCATGTGCATGGTGGTGATGACGATGGCAAGGATTGCTTCGATGATGATGATCATGATCATCATCCATTGTATGGCTTCTGGTGATGAGTAAGGTTCGATAACAATGATGATGATGGTGGTGGTGATGATGATGGTAGCAATAGCGACACAGACAATCAACAGAGATGATGAGTAACCGTGGGGCTCCGTCCAGCTACCTGAAGAATGGGCTGATAGATGATTAGGAACCGAAATAGGTAACTGCAGCCCTGGAGCAAAAAGAAGCAGCAGATGCTAGTGAGCACCCGGAAACTGATTCCCTGTTGGGACTATATGAAAAATGTTTATTTTCAATCCTTATTAGGTTTTCTTTAAACAAAAATGTAAACTTGTATCCAACAAGGACCCAGGAAACCTCTGTGGTTGTGATCCTCATGCGAGACGGGAGCAGTCAATCAAGACATTGGTGAGCCACTGAACGCTGCGCCTTTCTGGTCCAGTTTCCTACGACAAGGCAGCACTCGACACATATTCTACTCCCCAAGAAAAGGGGTTGCTGATTCGACAACTAAGATAAGCAAATGGCAAGAGGGCGACCTTGCTTTGCCCGGAAGAACTTGGGGCACTGACCGGCAGCATCTGGCAGCAACTCGGAACCAGGATTCGGGCCCTGCTTCTGGCCCGAAGGCTTCGGGAAAACGCGTACTTAGAAGTAGCAAAAACACTAGTAACAGCTGTAACAGCTGCAGCAGCAGTGCGAGTTCAAGTCGTCGTCGTCCTCGTCGTTGTAGCTATAGTAGTGGCAGTAGCAATCGTCGTCGTAGTAGGTAGTAGCCGCAGTCGTGGTTGACGCAGTAGCCGTAGTCGTACTTGTCGTCGAAGTAGTCGTCGTAGTCGTAGTCGTCCTAGTAGTGGTAGCTCTACCGATTATAATAAGAGTAGCAAGGCAAATGATAACAAGACGAGTACTCCAAGGTCATAAGACGAAAGCGAAAAATATTGTCATGAGGTAGCCGCAGCAGCAGCTGCTGCGGTCGTGGCGGTGGTGGTACTGCTGCTGCTGCTGCTGCTGCTGCTGGTGCTGCTGCTGCTGCAGGTCGTGATGGGGGTGGTGGTGGTGGTGGTGGTGATGGTGGTGCAGGTAGTGTGGGTTGTGATGGTGGTGCTGCTGCTGGTGGCGCTGGTGCTGGTAGTGGTGGTGGTGCTGCAGCTGCTGGGCACTGGTGCTGGCGCCGGTGGTGGTGGTGGTGCTGCTGCTGCTGGTGGCGCTGGTGCTGGTAGTAGTGGTGATGGCTGGCACTGGCGCTGGCGCTGGCGCTGGCGCTGGCGCTGGCGCCGGCGCTGGGGCTGGGGCTGGGGCTGGGGCTGGGGCTGGTGCTGGTGCTGGTGCTGGTGCGGGTGCCGGTGGCGATGGTGGTGGTGGTCGTGGTGGTAGTGGTGGTGCGGCTGCCGAACGGCTACAGCAACAACTACCGCAGCTGCTGCTTGGACTACTACTGCTACTACTACTGCTACCACTACCGCTAGTGAGCCGCTGCTGCTACTGCCGACACTGCCACTGCCGCAGCCACCGCCACGACCACCATGACTAATTACGACGACGACTAGCACTAACTACCACTGTCACTGCCACTACCACTGCCACAAGCACCACAACCGCAATGTAAACGAGAGACGAAAAAGCTCTAGTTCCAAGGCAGGTTGATAAGCCTCCGTTTAGACTCACCAAAACTTATCCGAGACGCCGAACAGCACGAAATGCTAATGTGAAACCCTAAACCCTAAACCCTATATAAGCCGGCTTTGGGTTTCGGCCGCATTAAACCCTAAACCCTAAACCCTGAACCCTAAACCCTACACCCTAAACCCTAAACCCTAAACCTAAACGATAAAGGCCCGACACCAAGCTCGGAAGTCTCAGCGTGCTGCCGGTCCCGGCGAATTCCGGTTGAGGGCCCAGGCGCTGCAGGTACCAAATACGGCGTACTTATGGATTCTGCTTTACCCATAGTGAGGAATATACCATAACTCCCATAGTTTAGGGTCCTTAAGGCAATGCTGGATGAATATCATCGACAGTATAAAAGGGGGGTTCTCTCTCTCTCTCTATATATATATATATATATATATATCATGTTGCGGGTTTCGGTCTTAGTATCTTAGTATTATGGGCTTTGGTGCTTGCACGCCGCCTCTTAGGGGAAGGGCCCGACTGACTTACAGAGACTCGCCAGTGCCACGGGCTTCGCTCTTTCAAAGGTTTAGGGTTTGGGACTCAGGGTTTAGGGTTTAGGGTTTACGGTTTAGGGTTTAGGGTGGGACTTAGGGGCTTAGAGAGCTCTGCAGTCGAGTACTACTGAGCGTTACAATTCCAAGCCAGCCGCAATGCCAGTAACCCCTGAAATCCAACAGCTATTCACCCCGCAACACTTCACCCAAGCCCGAACACTTCTTCAGCTCAGCGCATCCCATCGGAACCCTGTCCACAGCCTATGGCCCTTAACTTCCCCCGTGGTGTCGTGAAGTCACAGACGACTCGGTGACTATGGAATCAGCCTTCCTGATTACTAGGGTAAGTCGCCAGAAGGATGAACAATTGCTTTTGACCTAAGCTGAGTTCCCTCGTGACAGAAAGGACACCATGTAACAAGGGCTCAACAACGAAATCGAAATGGTTAGCTAAGAGTTACCAACTCATGCAGCTACCAACCCTAAACCCCTAAACCCCAAACCTCTAAACCCTAAACCCCTAAACCCTACACCCAAGACCCTAAACCGGATAAAATACTACAGGCTCTCCAGCGACCGAGTTGGCCTGTTAGGCTTGCAATCGACGGGCGGCCTGAGAACCACCCTACGGCCACCCTTGGCGCGGTTTAGGGGTTTAGGGTTTAGGGGTTTACGGCTCGGGGTTTAGAGGTGTATGCTTTAAAGGGTTCAGGGCTGAATAATTAGACTACAGTCTTGCAGCCTCCATATTGTGACAATTTCGTTAGGGAACACTGGAAATTAGTGATACATATTAAAATTAGACCCCTTTATTGCATCAGGGCATCACGATCCTATGCAGTTGTGTTTCAAGTGTGTAGTATAGTCCTGCTCGTGCTTCTGAGAGTCTCCGCGCGCCACACTGGGATTCAGTCGACGATAAATAATCGACAATACATCGGCGGAAGTCTTGTCTTCCGACAAGTTTCAGGATCCAGCGAGATCTCAGATTTCAGTGCTGTGGTTTGGCCTAAACCCTAAACCCTCAACCCCTAAACTCTAAACCCTAAACCCCTAAACCCTAAAGCCCTAAACCCAGACAGCCCTACACCCTAAACCGAAACTTCCGATGTATTTGTCCGCCTGCACTCTCCTAGAAGCCCAGAGGTCTCAAAGAGTCTTGCCTTTGACTTTAAGGCTTTAGGGTTCAGGGGAATTTAGGGTTTAGGAATGTAGGGTTTAGGGTTTTAGAATTTAGGGACCCGGGATAGATCGCACCGGGGTATGTATAAGCTGCCTCCAAGCCGCTTCCGCAGTGCAGCGAAAGTTGCCGTAGGGACGTCATTTATATAGATGCTTGCGATCTCAGGCCAACTCTGAGCCCTCAACAAACAATAACTTCCAAACCCCGCGAATAAGAAGTATAAACTCCAATAAAAGTGTTGGGGTCTTGGGTTGAACTCCTTCGTTCTTAACATGGCGTAAAAAAAGGGGCGGAAGCCGGAGAGACCCACACAGAGAGAGTTTCGGGCATCATGGGTGGTTTCGGGATCCCAAAATCTGCGGTTTGACCTTTCGGGCTGCTGGTGAAACGTTGCGAAGAGCCGGAGATTCGGCATACATGCAATCTGGGCAGTTCTCTAAATTAGGGTCCCTTTTAGGGGTCCTGTTTTAAAGAGTGCCGTACTATATTGGGGACCTAAAAAGGAACCCTAATTTAGAGAACCACCCATGTAGCAGAGCAATAGAAAGACTTGGCTTATGCACTGTAGCGCATGTTCTCGCCATCTCATGCCTGGCTTGCCGAAATGTCGAGGCTGCGCTCCGCTCAGGGCAGGAGGAGGAGGAGGAGGCTGGCTGCGCAGGTAATGTAGGGGGCCTTAATAATTAGAATAGGGTTTTGGTGTATAGAATACTTTCATTATAATAAGGAACCTCCAAAATACCATAGGTAATTATTATTTAGGCCCCTCTATTAGAGTCATTCTGCCAGCGAGAACGGTACTCAACATGAGACGACCGCTACAAACAACCAGAGTGATTCCGATAATACAGTTCTCCGGAGGTGCTGAGACTTGCGACAGTGACGAGGACGACAACACTGCAGCAATACTAAGTGCAGTACACTAGTCGGGGAAAGAGTCACGCGAAGCCCGACGTCACAATTCACACTGGGCAGACCCGCCATGTGGGTAGTTGTCAAAATTATGGTCTCTTTTGGGGTACCCTAAATAATAGGTGCCGTATTATAAGAAGGACCCCAAAAGGGACCATAATTTTGACAACCACCCATGTGATTGCGGGCAGTGTCACTGGCTTCTTCCGGAAAGCACCAGGGCTGGCGGGGCAGTACGGATTGTGATCGACTTGCCGGTGCACATCGTCTAGACGCAGGAGCTTCTTAAGTC
This sequence comes from Symbiodinium sp. CCMP2456, assembly GCA_905221635.1. Classification (NCBI taxonomy): domain Eukaryota; class Dinophyceae; order Suessiales; family Symbiodiniaceae; genus Symbiodinium; species Symbiodinium sp. CCMP2456. Next base: position 62,795 of record CAJNDV010022057.1, read on the forward strand.
TTCCGGTCTCTTGGCAAGCCTGCATTGCACCTCGACATTCCCACCTCAGGTGAGATTGAATTCACTGACATGCTGCGAAAGTGGGGGCTGACCCCGATAAGCACGACGCATTCAAAGGCTCCCAGCGGCACATGGATCATGTTGTACTGCAGTGGAAATATGCAGTGTCATCGCCCTCGCAGCCGTAATCGCTGCCCGCGACAAGAGTCGTGGTTGCGCTGGTATGGTTAAGAAATCGCAGTAGTCATCGCAGTCGTCGCAGTCGCGGCCGCAGGCGAATTCACAGGCTTAGTCGTAGTATAATGCTTGGCAGTGCTAGTCGTGGTGGAAGTGCTAGTCGTTGTAGCAGCAGGTGTAGCAGCAAAAGAAGTAGCGGAACCAACAACAGCAGCAGCAGCAGCAGCAGTAGCAGCAGCACCAGCAGCCGGTAGCGGTAGCAGGAGCAAGAGCAGGAGCAAGAGCAGTAGCATTAGCAGGAGCAGAAGGGATAGTAGTAGTAGTAGTAGTAGTAGTAGTAGTAGCAGTAGTAGCAGTAGTAGTAGTAGTAGTAGTAGTAGTATAGAAGTAGTAGTAGTAGTAGTAGGAGGAGGAGGAGGAGGAGCAACCGTAGTATG